>CAUYQG010001000.1:0-12692 GCA_963574415.1 Tarsius wallacei
AGAGGCACTGGGCAGATCTGTCCCGTCTCTCCCTCAGAGCCCAGAACCCCCTCCTCCCTCAGAGGGCCAGAGAGTGTTTCCTGGGTGCTGGGGCTTAGGGCTTCAACAAGCGAAATTTGGGGAGACACATTTCAGCCCATAATGATGGCGATTAAGATAACTGACTACAGCTGCTTTTGGGTTCTGGGAGATAGTAAATTCCTTCAGGTGAGGCCCTGAGCTCTCCAAAGAGTCAGTTCTAATAGCTTTGGCATTATAAACTAGAAGGGTGAGGAGATCTGAGGGGGAGAGGGAGTTTCCAGCACACTCCCAGGTGTTGGGTCCTCCTGCCCCAGCTGGTGAGAGAGTCTCTGTGGGAGGGATGGTTGGCAAATTTCAAATAAGTGCCATGTCTGACTCTGGATATTAAGTTGTTTTGTGCCAGCATTGAAAATTTTCCCACCATCTCCAAAAGATCAGTAAATTCTGTTCTCCAAATTAACTCAGCATTGCAAGGCCTTTGGGATAAGGTGGGGGTTGGGGTGGTCTCCAGAATGGAGTCAGCAGGCCATTGGGGCAAAGGACAGCCGTGGGTGCCGAGAACACAGAGGATAAGTGGGGTGGACACCCAGATAATGCTTCACGGATGGGGAGAGGCAGTGAAGGAACCGGGGAGAAGACACACCAGGCTGGTGGGTGGGGACTGGAGCTATTTCATTTTGATAGGACAACAAAGATGGGAGGATCTGGGGACACCAGGCATCCCCATCTGGGAAGAAGGCACCTACACTGGCCAGGAGGGGTGGGCAACAAGGAAGGCTTCCTGGAGGAGGTGAAGATTATGGTAGGACTTGATGTGTGAGTCATAGATCGCTAGAGAAGGGCGATGGCATTCTAGGCAAGGGAGCCTGGGCAGGAGGGCGGTGGCATTCTAGGCAAGGGAGCCTCTGCAGACTCAGGGTCACATCTTGCTGAACAGTCTCCTTGAGCAAGGCCCAAAACTAAGCTCCTCCCATGGGTGACAAAAGCAGGTGGCTGTGCGGGACTGGTGAATTGGTTGCACTGAAGAAGTGCAGGAGAGACCACCACAGGGAGTGCTGGCCAGACGGAGGGGGGCCTGGAATGCCCAGCTACGGAGTAAGGACTTTATGCCTATGATGGGGAGCCTGGAGGCTGTGAACAGGGGAGGGCCTGACGGTGTTTGACGAGTCCCCAGTGCCGTGTACAGGGTAGATATGGAGCGGTGAACAGGACCACGGTGGACAGGACCATGGTATGGTCAGCCGATAGGTTGGGGGTGGGGGCGCTGCTCCAGGCCTGGAGGTTGGTGCAGACTCCAGGTGGTTTGTTGACCAGTGGCCCTCTTGTTCCTGGAAGGACTTGGTGGTGACTTCCAAAGAACCACTGTTTTTCCCCTGAAACATGTGTTGGGGCCAGGAGTGGAGGGACCTTTGGACCAGTCAAGTTCAGCTTATGACTCATGGCTGGCCAGGGCAGCCAGGGACGGGAACAGGACACACGTCGCTTGAGTGCTTCCCTTGTGCCAGGCCTGTGCAGAGTACCTTACGCACTCACACGCGGTCCTTCCAACCATCCCAAGAGGGAGCAGTTGTACCTCCATTTTACAAAGAAGGAAACTGAGGCTCAGGGAAGAAGGAGGAAAAGCCTTGTCTCTGGGTCTTTTTTTTTAAACCCCAAAAAGTCTATCTCTCAAGAATCTTCCCTGGGCCCTATCTGGGCTGCCTTCATTTCCAAGAATTGGGGTTGAGGGTGGCTCCAGCAGCTCTTCCTGCCTGGGGACAGAAGGGGCTACATGGTAAGTGGGTGCCTGGCCTGGCTGAGCTGCCTGGGAAAGGTGGAGACTTGGGCAGGGCAAAGGCCCACATCCCTGGTGTGCCCTCCCCACTCCTGCTCTGATCCCGAGATGGACCTGCGTCTCTGCAGACAGGAAAGAGGAGGCAGCACCCCTTGGTGGAGCTAAACCCCTACATGTGGGAAGCTGCCCCCAAATTCCCTGCCTGATCCCCAAAGCCGAGAAGCAACGCTCCTGGCTCCGGGGACTTCTCTCCTGGTGGCTGCCGGAGCTTGCCTTCACATCTGCCTCCCCTGGAGCCTATTTCTTCCTCTGACACAACAGGGCAATGGTGTCCCCTTGATGGGTGAGTGCAAGAGGGAAATAAGGCAGTGTTTGTAGCTAGCCAGGGCCCCTGAGAGCCATCTCTGGGCGCTGCTGCTGGGCTGTAATTATTGTCACTGGGCTTGTTGCGGTCTCTGTTGTCAAAACCTTGCCTCTTCTCTGCTGGTTGGCTCACTGGCACTGAAGGGCCTCGAAGGCCGGACCCACTGTGGGGAGGAGTGGGAGGTTGAGCTCTAATTCCTGTCCTGTGGTCATGATGGGCCACATGCTTCTCTGCACTCTGGCTTTGTCGCCTGTGGCTATTTGGGCCGGGGGATTTTTTTTTTTGAGTTGGAGTCTCACTCTGCTGCCCAGACTGGAGTGCAGTGGCACGCTCCCGGCCACCACAGCCTCAACCTGCTGGGCTCCAGTGATCCTTCCGCCTCAGCCTTCCAAGTAGCCGGAACTACAGGCGCACGCTACCACGCCCGGCTGATTTTTTATTTATTGTAGAGACGAGGTCTCTCCAAGTTGCCCAGGCGGGTCTCGAACCCACAGGCTCAAGCAATTCACTCTCCTTGGCCTCTCAAAGTGCTGGGATTACAGGCTGAGTCACCGAACCCGGCCATGCCGGGGGATTTTAAGACTGGGTATCACTTGAGGCAAAGACAACATCAGGGGCTGGAGCCGGTGAGGGGTAAATTCATAAATTTGCCTTATCCCTTCGTCTGCCTTCTCTCCGGTCATGCTTACCCAGCAGACGCCGTGGAAAGACCTGGAAAGGTGCTGCTTTGGAGAGTGTGCTGGGGGGAAGCAGGGACCCTGTCCCCAACACAGCCCCTTCCCCCAGTTCCAAATGTGCCTCTGGCTGGAACCAAGAACAGCCCCTCATTACAGCATCCACACATAGCCATGTGTCAGATACACAACACAAACATATACACAGCATGCATCAGACATATGCAACACATATATGCACACAGCATACATAAAATGCACAACACATATCAGACATACAACAGTACAAATCAAGCATATACAAAATACACAGCACACATTGATGCACACACACATATATGCACAGCACACATCAAGCACACACACAACATGCATCAAACATGTCAAACAACACACACAGACACACAACACACACCAAACACATACAACACACAAACACATACTACACACAGAGCACATAGCAACACCCATACCCACAGCACATATCAACACACAACACTCACAAGAAACACATAACATCAACACAAAACACAACCTACAAGTACATATCAACACACAACACACACATCCACAACATATATCAAACATACCACCCACATCAGACACACTCAACCATATCGAACACACATGACACACAGGGCACATATCAACACAACACTCCCAGCAGACATATAACATCAACACATAACACAATACACATATACATAACACACAACACACATATCCACAACATATATCGAACACACAACACACCTGCCTTATGCAAAACACACATAAACACATACCCCCACACACAACAAAAATACCATAAACACAGTTCACATCGAAACATGACATACAAACATATAACAACACACATATATATGCACACATCACACACATACACACACACCCGCGGAGAACTGGTGTGTTACGCATCTTTTGGTTGAGAAAATGTATTCAACAAGCGCTCTAGGCGCTCAGCGATGCCTGAGACGGTTTGGTATTTCATTCACCCGGGACAGCCCCTTCAGACCGTGGCAAACCAGTCATTCAAAGATGCACCCAACACATTCTTTATTCTGGTCTAGACGTGCCCTGGTCTTGTGGATCCAGGACCCTGGTGGAAACGCTGCATACCCTGGAGCTCCGGAGAGCAAATGTGGTGACCCCTGGTTCGGGCCACTGTTCAGTTTCCCGCTTCCAGTGGGACTTTGGGCTTGATCCGGGGTTGCTCCAAGTCCCTCTTGCTCCGCCACTGTCCTTAACCCGGCGCGTGGCCGGGGTTGGGGGGCAGCATCGTGCCTGGCAGCCCCCACCGGGCCCTATCTATGAGCTCATAAACCGCCGTCCGGGAGAATCCCGCTGCAGAGGAACTTCCTGCCCAGCTCCGCCCAGAAGAGCGAGCAGATGGAAAATTGGAGCAAGCCCTCATCTTGGGTCAGGGAAGAAAATATCCTTTTCCCTCCTTCTCTCTAAAAATATGTTCAGGGCTTTTTTGAGCCTTGATGCAATAAAAACCAGCTGTGGCTCAGAACACCCCCGCAGCCTTTGCTCGGGGAGAAGGAAAACAAAAACAGCCATTGGAGGCGGGGTTGGCGCCTGTGTCCGGGCGCTGGGCCCTGCCTCCAGCCGCCTCCAGCCTGGGATTGTGGCCCCAACGGGCACCAGTCCCTGTTTGTTTGTCCTGGTGTTGGCTCAGGGTACCGCTTTCCCTTCCTCTTTTAATCCTTGGTGCTGGGGATGAGATAGTGACCAGAGAGGGGGCGTGACTTGGATTCTGCTCCCAAGGATCTCCCTAACTTGTGTGGGGGGGGGGCAGATGGGCATACAAGGTACCCAGGGACAGCCTAAGAGAGTCCTCTGGTAGCCCAGAGGAGGAGGGGCCATGTCTGATTTGGGGAGCAGGAAGGCTTCCTGGAGCAGGTGACATTTGGATGGCCTTAACAGAAGGAGGCAGGGAAGGGTGTTCTAGGAGGGGGAACCAGTATCAGCAGAGGCCTGGAGAGGGGGATAGTTACTGTGTGGTGACCATGATGGAAGGCAGAGGTGGGGACAAAGGGAGATCAGCTGGGGAAGTGGATCAGGACCCTGGATCCTGGCTAAGATGTTCTTTGGGTAATGGGGAACCATGGAAGGTGCTTGAGCAGAGGAGTGACTTGTCTAGAGCTGGGCTGCTTGGAGGATCTTTGGAGGGGGAGGCTGGCTACTTCAGTGGAGCCGTGAGCTTTGTTGAGGACTCCCTTAAAGAGGGAGCCCCACCTTCTAACTGGGCTGCCTGGTACCCTGGCCCATCCATGGCAACAGCCTCTGGAGGGGAGCTTGGATAGTGCTAGGGATTTGGAGTCAGGAAATCTGGCTTCTAGTTCTGTCTCTGCTGTGGACTCGTGTGCCCTTGAATGGACTATCCTACCTAGGTCTCTACTTTCCCACCTGCAAAAAGGGCCCATGAGGCCTTTCCCTTTCCCTGGAATGTCGTAGCTGGAGGACTTATTGGTGCCCAGGCTGAGCCCTGCTGGACAGAGGGGGAAGCTGGATTCAAAGAGGAGATGGGCTTGCCCGCCGTCACCCAGCATGTCAGTATCCGGCAGGGCCTGGACCGAGTCTCCCAAGCTCCAGGCACTGGAAGAGGTTTTCCTGTGTGGATTTGTGGGTTTGGGGACCCCCGGTGCTGGCCTCTAGCCAGAGCTCTGTTCCCAGAGCTGCCTCTCCCAACTGCCTCTCAAGGAGGAGGCCTGTGCTGGAGCCTGGGAGGAAGGGTCTGGTCCTTCCTGCTGGGGAGGGAGCTACAAGTAGTGCCAAACGGGACCCTCTTGTCATCTTGTCTCATTTCCTCCAGCAGCAGCTCTGTGAGGGTGGCTTTGCTACCCTTTCTTACAGAAAACAAAACAGGTTTGAGAGGTAGATCGACTTCCCCTAAGACCTGCAGCTGCCACCGAGCAGAGCTGGGACGTGAGCCCTGACAGTCTGTCCTGGATGCTCTGCTAGGGAGCCTCTCCGTGCTGCCACAGTCCTGCTCCCTCCTGCCAGCCCTGAGCTCTGCTGGGGCGTCTCGTTCACAGCTGACCTCAGGGCCCCAGGCCGGGCATGGACCGGGTGTTCAGGACATGTGACAGAATGGAGGCATGCCTGGGGAGAAAATAGACTGGGGGCGCCTCTGCCTCTTCAGCCAGAATCCTCTGCTGGCCAGGAGAGTTCCTCTTCCTCAGGTGAACCCCACACGGTGACCTTCTGACATCTTCCAATTCCCATGCAGCAACCAGGAGAGGGAATGTGGTCTCCCTGAAGGCCGGGGCCCCTGTCCCCCTCCTTTCCCCGGCCAGCACAGCAAGGTGACTGGGCACGAGGGCAGACACTTGGAGGTGATAATCAGGAGTTGCTCACACCAGGGAACCCAGGGGAGAGGGGTTGTGGGCTGCCATGGTGGGTGGGGACCCCTGAAAAATTAGAAGGGCCCTGCAACGGCAAAACCACTAAAACGACTTACAAGGTAAGGGTGTGGTTGTTGCAGGCCATGCTGTTTCTAGAAGAACTCTTCCACTGGCTTTGGGTGGTGCACGCTGCCTGTGTGCCGTCCCTGGAGGCCGTACCTCCTGGCGTCCTGGTAAGTCCCGCCATCCTCCCACCCTGCGCTCCTCACGGTCTTGCCCCGCCAGGTCCCCAGCCAGCATGGAATTCCTCCCTTTCTCTGCCTCATCTTGCATGGCTCCTTCCTGCCACGCCTGCTTTCCTATCTTGCCTTGCGTTTGGTCCTGATACCCCTGCTTACCTCCGCAGTCCCTCTGAGACCCCCAGCAACCTGGGATCCCAGAGAAATCATAGTAACAACAATAACACCACCACCCATCACGGCTTCAGTACCTCTCCTTGAGCACTAAGCACCAGCCGCTGTGCTAAATGCCTTGCATTCACTATTCTTTCTAATCCTCACAAGCGGCCTAAGAAGAAGTTAAGCACGCAGATTCCTGACAAGAAACACATGGCCCAGGCAAAGGGCTTAATTCTGTGGGCGTCAAACTTGTGTCGGAATCACCTGGGGAGTATCAAATACGTCTGGTTTCTGGGTCCTACCCCAGAAGTTGTGGTTTAATTGCGCTGGGGGTGTGGATGGGCTTGGGAATTTTTTTAAAGATTCCAGAAGATTCTAATGTTCCTACGAGTTTGGGAACCACTGGTTTTTCTGAAGAAAGTTTAATAAAGCGACTTAAAAAAAAAAACAACAGCTTTATTGAGGTATGAGCTTGCCCTACGATAGACTGCACATATTCAAAATATACAGTTTGGCAAGTTTTAAAACCACCTTAACCGTTGTAGATGTACAGTTCAGTGGTGCTAGGTGTATTCATATGGTTGTGCAACTAGTCTCCAGGACGTTTTCATTTTGCAGAACCAGGACTCTGCGCCCAAGAAACAACACTCCCTCTCCCCTGGCAGCCCCCTCTCTGCTTTCTGTGTCTGTGACTTAGACTACTCCAGGTATCACACATACGTGGAATCACACAGCTTTTGTCTTTTTGTGACGGGCTTATTTTGGCATAATGTCCTCAAGGCTTATTCTTGTCACATATGGTGGAATTTTCTTCCCTTTTAAAGCTGAAAACAATTCCGTAGTGTATATTCACCATGTTTTCTTTGTCCACTCATTTGCTGATGGACGCTGGGGTGCGGTTATGAACATGAGCGCGTGCTGACATCTCTTGGAGTCCCTGCCTCAGTTCTTTTAGATATATACGGAAGCATGATTGCCAGGTCACATGGCAGTTCTATTGTTTTTTTCTTTTTTTGAGGAACTCCCATACTGTTTTCCTAATGGTGACAACATTGTAAGATCCCACCAGTGGCGCAGAAGTGTTCCAATGTCTTTACACCCTCGCCAACACTTGTTGTTTTCTGGTTTTTGGATAGCAGCCGCCTCATGGGTGTGAGTTGCTGTCTCATTGTGGTTTTGATTTGCAGTTCTCTGATGATTACTGATGTGGTGCTTCTTCCCATGTGCTTGGCGGCCATATGTAAATCATCTTTGGAGAAATAATGAAGGGCCTTTTTACCGAGGTTCGGCTGCAGGGTTTAAGGACCCAGTAGGGGATGATGATGCACCAGAGACTCCACAAAGCAGGAAGCTGTAACCACGCTCAGGCCTGGGGCAAGAGGAGGGCACTGGGTACCAGAACTAAGGCACAGGAGCTGCGAAACAGGGGCTGCCTGGTAGGACGGGGACCCTGGGAGGGAGACGCCACCACAGCCAGAACCGTGGCCCAGAGAGGGAGCAGGAAGAGTGCCTGCCCTCCCTCCCTGCTGCCTTCCAATCACCTGCCTGGGTGAGGTCAGCATCCTAGAGAGGAGAGCAGAGCAGGGCAGGGATGGGTGAGAATGAATCGGAGGGTGGGAGGACAAACAGAATAACTCACAAAAGAGGTAAACGTTGCTGACTCGATTTTGTGGTTGAGGAAGCTGTGAGTCAGGTTTGGCACAGATTGGAGGTGGGTGAGCCTGGATTTGAACTCTGGTCTGAAGGATGCCAACCTGACTATTCTAACCATTAGGCCACATGGCAGTGGGCGGTGCTCAGTGAGGGAGGGCAGGCCGGGGAAGTCCTTTCCAGCCATGGTGTCAGCCCCTCCCTTGAGTTTGGCCAAGGTTGATCTGCCTCTGCTCCTTACTTCCTCTTCCATTTAGAAAACAACAAGGCTGAAAGGCGATTCTCTTCCTGATGGGTGTGGGGGCAGGAGAGGGAATTGTCACCCTACCGAAGACAGGCAGCTCTTCCAAGTTCTGCCCCTATGTGAGGTTCTAATTGTGACTTTGCTCCCAGAACCACCAAATCCTAGAGCTTAAAGAGACCCCACAGATTCTCTGGACCAAATTGTCCATTGTCTGGAAGGAGAGACTGAGGTCTAGACTCACGTCTGGGACTAGAACCCAGGCCTCCTGGCTATGATCCCAGGGCTCCTTTTTGTGTAGCCTGAGTCCACTCTGCTCATCAGAGCTGGTCTTCATGGTCCCCTCATCTTCTAGGGGCCCGTGGGATGGAAAGATGGGCATGGCAGGTCATTCTCATCCATCCTTTGGAGCAGCTGCCCTACCAAACGCTGGACCAAGAAAGAAATTGGGCTGGCGGGCGGGACACATTCCCACCCTTCAGGAGGAGAGCCTGTTTCCAAGCATTTGGCGACACTGACGGCCTCCATGCCAATTGGTCGAGTAGAGGCGGCCACTTTCCTCTCCTCCCAGCCTCTGGCTCTGGGCTTCCTGTGCCTGGAGGCTCCCTGCATCTGGAGGGCCTCCTGTTGTGCACCTGTGACCCTCTGAGGCTTGACCTGGAAGAGTCACAGGACTTTGGACTGTTACAATGGGAAGGGCTCCTAGCAATATCCAAGTGCAGCCTCCAATTGCAGGGATGGGAGGACTGAAGTCTAGAGAAGTTGAGCGACTTGCCCAGGGTTGAGCTGGGATTCATGAAGGTGCTGGATGCTGGTGCACAGGGGTTGGCATGCTCTGCTCCCTTTCCTCCCGCCCTTTCCCTGGAGTTCTGCTTGGCAACCACTGGCTTGCATTTTTGCAAAGTGATGTCATCTGCAGATAATGGTTTTTCTGTTCCTGGTGGAGCAGGAGTTCCAGAGATGGTGCTCTGGGGGGAGGGGACCATAAGAGGGCTGGGTAGACCCTTCCCTCTGGCACCGACGCATGAGGTGTCAGGCAGGGTGTTGTGTCTGGCCTCCTGGACTCCCAAGCTTGGGGTGACCAAAACCACGGGGGCCCCAGAGGTGAGCTTCTCCTGCCTCCTCCTCAGACTCGTGCAGATGGGAGTCTGAGGCCCAGAGAGGGCGGGGCTTTGCCCAAGCTTCCACCCCACGGCACTGAGAGGCAAAACCTGGTCTTATATCCAGACTCCAAACATCTGTGGCCACTTGTCCATAGTTTCGGGTTTTTCAGTCTCAGCACTATTGACACTTTGGGCCAAGGGGTGTTATTGTGGGGGCTGTCCAGTGCATTATGGGATGTTCAGCAGCAACCCTGTCCCCCCCCAACTAGATGCACACACCGGTAGCACCCCTCCCAAGTCCTGACAACCAAAATGTTTCCAGACATTGACCCAGTGTCCTCACCTCCTGAGCCCTGTATCCACCACCATAGGCAGGAGAGGCTTCTTGAATCTGAAGCCCAAGGGCGCTTTGTCTGTAGATCTGCCTTCACATCAGATGCCATCAGGTTGTGAAGGCAGGCCTGGAGGGGGCTGCGAGGGGCTGAGGGGGTCCAGGGCCCCCTTCTGGCTGGAAACACTGCTTCCTCTGACCCCTTTTCTTGGAGCAGAAGTGCTGATTTATTTTCCTGGAGAAATAAAAATAAATGCTGGCTTTTGTATTCCCATCCCCAATCCCATCTGGAAAAACCAGGCTCACAGAGCTTGGCTGCTGTGTCTGGCAGAACCAGGAGTAACAATGGGTCTTCAAACATCGGAACAGGCACGGCTGACATTTCCTTTCCTGTTACATGGCTCGTTGGAATGTGAGCCCCACGAGGCAGTTCGTAGGCAGGCGGAATTTGGTGGAAAGAAGCCCTGGACAGTCCAGCGGCCAGCTCAGCCTCCGACTTGCTGTGTGACTTTGAGCCTTTGCTCTTTTCCTCTCTGGGCCTTGATTTCTCCATCTGTGAAGTGGGAGAGGCCACATTTCTCAACGTGGGGTCCACAGACCACCTGCATCAGATCCACGTAAGGAATGTGTTTGACATGCACTCCTTGATGCCTCTCCCAGGCTTCTTGAGGTTTTTATGAACTTCAAAGTGATTTTGATATGTGTAGCTTTTAGGATCCACGACTCCAAGGACCCTGAAATTCTGCCCCTCCCCCCACCGCCTTAAATTGGAACACAGTGTGAGCATCTTGCCTGAGGCAAGAGGGTCAAATTATGGGGTGAGCTGGGACTGGGCATCGCTCCTGACAATTTATCTGCTTTCAAGCTCTTGGCAGGGTCCCCGGGGTCCTTGATCCAGCTGAAGTCACTGTTAAAGCACTTTATTCTCCAGTGATGAAACTCTAGCTGCTAGTTACAGAGTTTGGTTTCAAAATTGTGCCATTTATTATTTTTGTTGGATTGGCTTGTAAACCCTTGTATAGTCATACATCATTTACAGTGCATTATTCCACAAAGAATGCATTTTCCAGATGAGGTCTATTTTTTTCTGTTAAAAACTTAAAATCTTGCTTTTTAGAGAATGGAAGTCTGTCACCATGTGTTACCTATTTATACCATCGTAAGTGAAGGTTGGAAAACATAATATTACTCGTTCTCGATGCCCGGGTTCGTCACTGTGAGCTTCCACTGTTGTGTGCATGGATGTTTTAGGGGTCCCTAAACTGTGTGGCCACTGTGCCTAAATACAGTTGGGACCTCAGAGAGTCGAAGACAGGATCCAAGGTTTGGGACGTCATATTGACCAAGGCAGGATCTGAAGTTTGGCACTTCAGAGAGTCCAAGGCAGTATCCAAGTCTTGGGATTTCAGAGACACCAAGATTGGACTCAAGTGCTGGGGCTTCAGAGAGACCAAGGCAGGACTCAAGGGTTGGGACTTCAGGTGGACTGGAGTAGTACTCGAAGTTTGGAACTTCAGAATGACTGAATGTCCCTCAAGCTGCTTAATCCTGTGTCTAATTATCAATACTATAAGAAAGGGACTGGCAGTAGTGGGATACTGCCAGGGGAGGGAGAGGGTGCACACCTCATCAACAAGGGTACCTGCATAATGATAATTTGTACACCTAACCCTGAATTGTACCCCACACTTTTAAAATTAAAAAAATAAATAGATAAGTAAAACAACCCAAACCCCAGCTCGGGGAGATAGATTTGAGCATTTCCTCATCTCCCTGTCAGTTGACTCACAATAAAGCCTTTCTTTTTGTCAAAAGCAAAAAAAAAAAAAAAAAAAATCCCTGTGTCTGCTTTTAAACTTTGTTTTTATTTTTATATTTCAAAGGTTTTTTCCTCATTAGATATCAGTCATCGCTTTGTACTATGTCACCATGACTTCTTCTAATGGAAAACCCATAACCCATGTGTGTCAGAATTGTATGTGTTATAAGAGTTAATAAACAATGAATGAGAAGAGTCTCCGATGAGTCAAGTGTATGGACTTTTGACATTTATTTTGGCAGCTGGGGATGAGAGGTCGTTTTTTTCTTCCTCATTTTCAGCCCGGTACCGGATGCCTCCTGGTAACTTTTCTGGATAAATGAAAAATAAGCGTAGATACATTTTTTCCATGTAACTAATTTCTTTCTAGGCGACTGTGTCATTTCTGACTTGGAGATACCTTCATTTCCTCTTCCTCTGCACCCTGTTCTTGGAGAAGCTGCATGACACATGGCCCAGCCTGTTGGCCACTTGATGGCTCTTGGGTCAATCAGATTTTCTGGCCAGGAAATTTGCAACTGGGTTTCAGAACTGGACAGAGTCACCTGTGGGAGCTGAACTTGCTGACCATGTGACTCGGGCTGAGGCTGCCCTGGGAAGCCACCCTCAAGGGCCGTGGGCAAGCCCAGAGTGAGTCCGGAAACCGGAAACGAGGCTCCCCAAGCAGAGAATCTGTGGGGTGTGTGTGTGTGTTGGGGGCGCGGGGGAAGACACAAAGGTCCCAAGGTCCCTGAGAGAGGAGCTCACTCTAATCAAATCACAGAGATCAGGGCAGGGGGAATGTGAAAGAGCCCTGTCCCCTCTCTACATTTGGGAAACTGAGGCTCTGAGGGGAAGGAGAGCCTGACCCAAGATTACCTAGAAGGGACATGTCTAAGCTGGCCCTGAGGCCCTGCCATGCCTGTTCTGCTTTCCCAACCCAGCTGCTGGCTCAGAAGATGGGCAAGCCTTGCCTCTATTTCCTCTT
>CAUYQG010001017.1:0-11934 GCA_963574415.1 Tarsius wallacei
AATTAATGGCAGTAAATACCTGTCTGGGGATGGGGGGACACTTCTTACAAACAAGGGTGCCTGAATGAGACATATTTGTGTACCTAACCCTTAAATGTACCCCTCAATATCACAATAAAAAAATAAAAATAAAAATAAAAAATAATAAAAAAAATAAAATTAAATTAAAAAAAAAATAAAAATAAAATAAAGCAGGATTTATTGAGAGGACAGAAAAGCTCCCACAGTGGGCAGGGACCCAAGAGGGTTCCCCCTGACTTTCTTTTTCTATATACAAGTTGCCAATGTTAACATACAGAGTTTTACTTTAGTGAAGTCATTTTTATAAATTCATGAAAAATAAAAGAATGGTATTTCTATACTATGTAAAATTTCATATGTGCAAACTTCATATATTGCATTTATACCATTAGGAAGCCCATGTGTTTATTTTTTAAAAATCATGGTGTGTACAGTAAAAACAAACCACAGAAAAATGGAATTCACCACACTTCTAGTAACTCTGCTAGGTACTCTCATTTATGGTACAGACATAAAGGTTCACCCTTAAGAAGATGTATCTGTCCTCCAATACCCGAATCCACACCTACTGCAAATATTCTCATGGCCATGTCTGATAAAATAACCAAGGAGAGGAGATGGCACATGGTTGTGTTGGCATCATGTTTTGTACTAGGAGTAGCTTTTTGGGATCTGAATCAGATGTAAACCAACTTAGAGTTTCAAAGTGTGCCTTTAGCATTAAAGCGCCTTTACAGTCCTTCTGCTTTTTGGTGAAGAATACACCTTTACAACAAGCCTTTCCCCTATAAAAATTCAACTCTATTTTAATCTCCTTTGCAGCTCTCCTTCCTTTCAGATGACTCACAACAAACTATCACAACTGAAGAATTACCTTTGTACTTTTAAATGATAAGGAAATTAATCTTATTAAAAAGAAATATCAATATCAAACAAATCACACTCCAGTTCTGTTAAATGTAATAACCCCATTACTCCCTCTCCAAATAAAAGTCATGATAATGGTTTCTTTGAAGACCCATTTTGTCCTGGAGTTTTTCTACAATATAGGCGTTAAGCTGATTACAACTATTAATGTTTCTTAGTTAATATAATATATCCCATGGGAACTCAAAAATTAAGCTATAGAGAAATAACAAAGCATAATTCTTTATTAACGACATAAAGACTAAATTAAAATATGTAATATAAAATTTTAAAAAGCAATCCCAAGAACATAGGGGTAGTCACATAAATGTTTCAATGAAAAAGTAAAATGTTTTTCGAATATAGTTTAAGAAAATATCCAACAAAATATTTTAATATTAATTTTGTCTAAATGTGTTCATATTATAGATGCACTTTAGTAGACAGCCACTTAAGTAGATATGTACGTTCCACTATTTTTCTGCACCAATGTCGATTCTATTAAACAAGGTTGTAGCATATTTCTCCTTTATTATTCTTCAGTATACTAGGGGTATCATTTTCCAGTATTCCTAGCACATATAATGAAAAATCTATGGTGTCTCATGAGTTATAAGAAGGGCATGGATAATAAAAATGAGAAACATTTACAGCTATCACTTGTTCGATAACAGATAGTATTGTGGAAAAGTATCTTCAAAGGTGACATTTTTGTTCTCCAGGTGTTTAGTGAACTTTTGTTTTATATTGTTTTCTCAGAGACTTTTGCTCTTGTGTAAATCTTGTATTGTTGATGTCAAAAAAGATGCGTATAACATTGTGTTTTTCTTTATTGGAAAATTGTATACATCTTATCATACATTTTAGTGCACATTTACGGAGTGCTGCTTAGAGGGAATATCATGTTATCATCTCAATGCTATAGTAATTTGTTTTCAGTAATGAAGAAAATTACATGATGATCAATTTCTCTAGTGTAATAATGTTGCATACTTTCAACAATGCATTACAATTAAATGACTTGAAAGTAAGAATGTTATAGACTTAAGTCACTATTTAATTGCTTATATATGACAATTCATCAAGATCACTTAAGAATGTGATGTATATATTCGCATGGGTGTCTATATCATAAAGCCAATATTTAATATGCCATATAAATGACATCCAAATGTATTCGTGTACTATCTGGACATCACTCTCAATAAAATAATTCTAGGCATTATATTTTTGGTAATATTTTTCATAATTTCATGTGGGTAATATATTTATTAAAATAGTAAGCAACAAAATTAGTCTGCGTAGTCATGATTTTTATAACACTGCACATAGTCACATAGTTCTAACGGTTAAACTATTTGCATGTTCTCTTGCTCAATAAGTATTAAAATATATTTTAATTCTTTCCCACACTCTACTTTCCTTATTCCTATTATTGTGGTACAATATTTCCACACATTTTCTATTCTTTGTATAGGATATTTATTCTTTTTAATTAATTTGAAGCGTGACGTCAGTATTAAAATCTACTTCAGACTTTGTTACTATCAGACTGTCTTTTTCTGTTGTCTGTTGAGACTTTAAACTCTGTCTTTCAAATGTATAATCAAAGCTACTGATATGACAAAAGTTTCTCTCAGACTATTTCAGAAAGAATTAACGGAGATTCTCTAACGTATGGAGTTTGCAGATATGCAGATCCCTCTCCACAATGTTTTTTAAGTTAGATTTTTCAAGTGTGATTAAAAGCAAGTCAGTAACAATGTGATTTCTCTCAGAAAAAATATTTTCCAAGTGCCCAAATAGAACTGATATATATATATTTTTTCTGTCTAGGTATATGAAAACTTACTTAGAAAGTATTGATACCTTCCAAGTTAGCTTAAAATTCTGAATGCGTTCTCAGATTACTGGATCATCCCTATTAATTCTAGGCTTTCTTTCTAAATGTCTTCTGATTTAAAGTTCCCCAGACTCTAAACCTAGGGTTTTTTACTTTAACTCTACTGCTGCTGTCCCAGATACAGGCCCTTACTTGGCCATGTCTTGCAGACATTTCAGCAGAAAACAACAGCAAAACGATGCTCTTATTTCTGTCATGTTTGAAATTCGCAAAGTGAGGTTTAAAAATAACGCAAAACAACTCACAGAGTCTGTTAAAAGATCAACTAAGAGTTGCATGGTTAGGTGCTAAGTATGCTATAGGGATATCACGCAGTAGGATTGGGTATGAATCTAAGATTCTGTGACATTCATTTAGGTGACACAAAATACAATAACATTAACGACACTTATGGTCATTACCACAATTAAGCTCACTTAATATGTCCAGGACACATCATGACCTTTGCACGTGTGGTTTTAAAAAAAATTAAAACAGAGCCCTGATTACTAGAGAAGGAAGTTCCCTTATATCCTCATTGTTTTGTGATCCTTGTGGTTGTCACAAACAGATCACGAGTCAAGCCCTGGATTAGACACATTGCAAGAGTTGTCTCAATCATGTACACACATCCCATCACACAAATGCATTCATTAACCTAATATGCTGAGAACTAAACTTGTGTCTAAGGAGACACAGTAAATAAGTGAGAGTCAGGATTCAAACTCAACCCTGTTTGCTTTCTGAGCAAGAATGCTCATCTGCTGCCGTTGGCAATGCAGAGACTGAAGAGAGGAATAAATAGACCCAATGACCATTGCGGCTGCAACATCACTCACGTCAGGGGTGCGCAGTGATTCCTAACAGAGGGCAATTCAACCACCCCCACAGGGAGTATTTGGTAATGGTACTAATCTTTGTCTCTGTTTAAAATGTTGGTATTTTGTTTATTGCTGATTCTTGCACACATTTTTTTTAAATTTTTTAGTTATTGCATTAAAATATTCATTCCTCTTGACTAATCAGTTTTTAAGCATCTTATTTAATGTGCTTATAGCAAATGCCTCATTCACCTCACTCCAGTCCTGGGTCTCTGGGAACATATTTTACTTGTTTTATTTCTTTTGAAAATTCATGTTATAATTTTTCAATTGACAACTCATACTTTTATATATATATATATCAGTTTTATATATATATGTATCAGTTTCGTACAGCTGCCATAACCAATGTCCACAGACGTGGAGGTTTGAAACGAACGAACTAGATTTTCTCACAGTGCTCAGAGTCAGAAGACCAAATTCAAGGTGCCGGCCAAGTCATGATCTTTCTAAAGCTTCATATATATATATATATATGAGGAAAGATCTGGTGTTTTGATATATGTATACACTGTAGACAAATTAAATCAAGCAAATTGACATTCTTATCACCCCACCTACTTGTAGGAAAAGATGTAAAATCTACTCTTTTGGCAATCTTGAAACAGGATAATTTATTATTAACTATGGACACCGTGCTGTGAAATAAATCTCTAAAATGTATTCCTCCCGTCGAACTGGAACTCTAGGCTTTGACCTCCTCCTCCACCTCCACCCGCTTTGGTTCTCATAACTTAGGAAGCTGCTACTGCCTTCTAGTGTGACAGCATGCTGATAAACATCCCCAAACGCACAGGGCAGCCCCACACAAATAAGTACACGGTCTAAACTACCAGCAGTCCTCCCACTGGAAAATCCAGGGTGCTTCATGAATTACAGACGCCTTTGGCAACCCTTACTTTATTTGATTCAGTCACTCTGTCAGATGATGTTTAAACGTGCTTGTAATCCTAGAGCTATCTCCATTTTCCGTGTTTCTTCTCTTCACATTTGCCGTGATGTTTATTCTGAGTGTTTCTTTCTATGCATTGGAAAGATGTGATGACATGTATCAGTTTCCTACAGCTGCCATAACCAATGTCCACAGACGTGGAGGTTTGAAACAAACGAACTAGATTTTCTCACAGTGCTCAGAGTCAGAAGACCAAATTCAAGGTGCCGGCCAAGTCATGATCTTTCTAAAGCTTCTAGAGGATATTTCTTCCTCGCCACCTTCCGCTTCCGGGCTCCATACATTTCTTGGCTTGGATATGCATGCTGCCATTTCTGCCTTCATCCTAACTTGGACCTCCCCGAGCATCTTTTCCTCTGCCTATATATTCTCTGGAGTCTCCCTGTTCTTAAAGAAGCACACAGCATTGTATTTAATGTTCACCTGGTTAAATCAGAATAATCTCATCTCAACAAATTTCACTTAATTACAACTGCCAAGACTCCATTTCCAAACAGAGTCCTATTCACGGGTGCCAGGGGTTAAGATGTGCCAGGGGTTAAGATTCGGACATATTTTTTGGGGGGGGACAAAATTCAACCCACAACCATGGGATATTAGTATTTATGCAAAATTCCTTCATCTTTCTATTGATCAAATTAGGTGGGGGGGATGGGGAGGTGGGATTGGCAGTAGTGGGAATCTGCCTGGGAAAGCGGGGGGCACACCTCATCAACAAGGGTGCATGCACAATGAATATTTGTATACCTAACCCTGAACTGTACCCCACAATTTTAAAATAAAAAATTTAAACGTTAAAAAAAAAACAAAATAAATAATTTGGTTAATGGTCCCAATTTGGGGTAATCTGAATTGATAAGATGGTGATGCTAAGAAATCTCTTAAAGGATGAAAATAATCAAAATACATGACCTGAGGAAGAAGATGTGAAGTTTATAAAGACAGGCAACTGCATTGCACAGGGGAGAAGAGAGAACACATATTTACTAAATGCCCACTACCAGTGTGGGGCTGTCCTAGTATTTGTATACATTATACAAAGGTAGGGTAATCAGACATTTTTTTCCCCCAGCAACAATACAGAAATGCATCATATTAATTTGAAAAAGTCCTATAAAATGTATTTCAGCATATTGGAGAATGACTCAGTACACATTAGAGGAAGTTTTACATTTCTATATTTCTAATCACTTTTTATTCAATTGTATTTAGTATGTTATGTGTAGTACTTTATATATTTGTGCAATATAGCTGTACATAAGCGAGACTTTATTTCAGTTTATTCCTTGGTTCGAGTTTTAGCTGAACTAATTTTAAAGTGCTTAAAATATATATTATGAAGAAACAATCTTTGTTCAACATATTTTACATTTCCGCCTCATCTAAATTAGATCTGAGCCTGAAAAATATTTGCTATTTTCTCTTTTTTTTTTTTTTTTTTTTTTTTTGAGTTAGAGTCCTACTCGATCGCCCAGACTGGAGTGCAGTGGCCGCTCCCGGCCACCGCAGCCTCGACCTGCTGGGCTCCGGCGATCCTTCCGCCTCGGCCTTCCGAGTAGCTGGAACTACAGGCGCACGCTACCATGCCCGCCTACTTTTGATTTATTGTAGAGGTGAGGTCTTGCCAAGTTGCCCAGGTGGGTCTTGAACCCGCGGGCTCAGGCAATCCACTCCTCTTGGCCTCCCAAAGCGCGGCATTACAGGCTGGGCCACCGAGTCCGGTCATGAACATTGTTTTTACATGGTCTGTTTGCTGCTTTATGTGCGTTCCCTTACTGAACTGAGTCTTGCTTTACACTATCTTATATCTATTATTTTCCATGGAAGCAGGACTGCATGAAAGAAAAAGAAAAGATGAGCAAAAGGAAAAAAAAGAAAAGGTTTTAAACCAAATCTACAAAGAAAAATTTAGTTAGACCGGCAGGTAATTTCTTCTTTTTGACATACTGTTTCCAGGTCATTCAAAGACCTTAAAAAAGCATTTATTGCTTTTGTCATTAATTTGATAGACTTGTGTTCACAAACGTTCAATATAATTTAATGTTTTATCAAATCCATACTTTTCCTAAAAGTAGGTTTTTATATGATGATTTTATGTAACAAGATAGCAGAATAAATTTAATTTACTATGAAATAACAGAATACACATTCAACTTTAACTGCTTAAACTTGATACTTATTTTTCTTTCAGGGAAATGTACTTTGAGTTCAGATGATTTGTGACAAAATACACCAACCTACTTAAACACAGAAATAATAACAGCAGCTATAACTGTTAATGCTCATTGCCTACTTATTAAATGTCAAGAATCTTGTAAGTGATTCATATGTTTCGTGACATTTATTTTCACACCAACTGTATGATTTATGGACAGTTATTATCTCTCTTTCAAATAAGAAAACAGCAAATACTTTGTACATCACGATGTCAAGGAACTTTCCCAAGGTGGAATATCTGAGAATGGGTGGACCGGCACACTGAACATGGTACCAGATGGCATTTTTGTAACTACTGTACTAAAAGGCATTTCTAAGAGCGTGAGAGCCTGTGGAGTGTGTGTGTGTGTGTGTGTGTGTGTGTGTGTGTGTGTTGTAAAAACCTCAGTGTGGAGGGAGGGTGGGATTCTCTGATAGAGCTAAATGTTCTTTTGCAATAGTATCTTTAAATTATGTTCATAACAGTGGGTTCTTCCATTCTACAGACTAGAAAATACCCAAATATCAATTAGTATCTGGGTATTTTGAATTAGAAATGAAAATAATTGTGACTTTCAGGTTAAAAGTTGTTCCTTATAGTCAAGGTCATAGATGGATAGGCCTTTGCATACCTTGTAGCAGAATTTACTTTTACACTTTATGGAATTAGTATAGTATAGTACTTTTTATAGTTTTATGGAATTTACTTTCATTTTTGAGACTGAATCCTATCTGGGTTTTTCCTCTGTATTGTCATTGTGGTTTTTATACATATACATATTATATATGTGGTTTTTTCCCTGTACGGTAGACATTATTTTTTTAAAAAATACATTAGATAAATTCCTTACTATGACAAACTCTTTATGACACAAAAGTTACATTTCCTGATTTTCCTAAGCAATGTAAATGACACAAACAATTTCTATTCACTACTCGAGTTCACAGCTGGCTCATGCAAAATTAGCCATTTTGTAGTCCATCTGTTCTACGAAAGAGATTTGTAACAGTGCACAACTTAGACCAGTACTGCTTTATCACTAGAGTTGCAGTTTCTAAATAGATTTCAAAAATAATGATGTTCAGTTTCTACTTTTAGATACCAGCGAGATAACACCTGTCTAGACAGATGGTCTCTGGACTGTGAAACTAAAGACAGCTGAGAAGCAGAAAAAATCAAGTTGGTGACTAGTGTGAAACCATTAGTATCTCTTGTGGAAACCTTTTAGTCCCTGAAAAACACTTTCTATTAAGACCTATTGGAAACTTAAGCATGCTATGAATATGAGTATGACTGAAGTAATTGAAAGAAAAATGTGCATAAAAGACTGAGGAAAAGAGACCCAATGTTGTACTGAGAAAGAATCCGTGAATCAGACAAGTAATAATTTACATTAAACAATTGAGGACTATAGCTTTCTTCTCTGGGGGAGAGGGAGAAAAACAAACAAAAAACAGCAGTTACTAGCAATTTCTATTTGCCACGAAGTCAGACTATGAAAACCTCGTAGCAGAGGACTGTTTTTCCCGTTTCAGCCGGGCATCTCCTGTGGGGTAGGTGACGCCATCATAAAGTCTTCAGCTTGTTCAGTCTCTAGTGTTACGATCTAAGCAAGTGGGAAATTATTCTGACGTCCTCAAGGAAATAAAGCAAACTTCCAAAGTGTACTGCCTTGATTACACTGTCTTGCATGGCCTACTTGGTCAAATATTTCCTTCTCCGAGGTCAATATCTCCTTCTTTGGAAATAATACCACGTGCCTGATGGAAATTCAACTGTTCCATTCCAGTTTACAGACCTAAACATTTATCAATAAATAGCTCTAATTTTTTTATGATCCAAAAGTCTAACTCTTTTGATATTATTGAAGTCATGAATGATAAATGTGTTAGAGGCTGTCTGGGTAAATGCTGCTTAATTATTTACTTGGAGAAGGCACCCTCTGTTCCTCTTCCAGGTACCACAGGGCAAGTGTGATGTGCAGAATTCCTCATTTTCTATCAGAACTCAGATAATGACATTTATTATGCATTAAAACTTAGAATTTTTCATTCAGAAATTATACGAGTATAATTTCCTAAAAATCGCTTTATTGCTTTGTTTTGTTTTTAATTGAATGTTGAGCTGGTGTTTAAAATCATGTCTCCTTTCTATTCTGACTATGACTATTCTTAATATGCAAACTGACCTTACACCCTCAGCTTATACAGGTTTCAATCCTAAAAGAAAGATAACACCCAACTTAAATTATCATTTGCTTTGTTTTCCTACGTGGGAAATAAATTAGCATTTAAAAGTAAGGAGTTTTATATTACTAAAACTAAGCAAACACTCTTCCTGAAAATAAATTTCTTATATTAATAATATTTTTAGTGGCTTACGTTTTTCAAAAATTGATGTTAAGGTTTTGGTTAGACATTAAAATGTTGATTTACCTAGAATATAACAAGGTAGTTAAAGGGATTTTTGGCAACTCAAAATATAAAGAAATTTATTATTTCTATATAGATACACGGATATTGTAAAATGGAATTAACTATGGTCTGTTGTTATTAATTTGATTTCAAAGCAATGTAAATATCCTAGAATTAAGTCCTTATGCTCTTGATCACAATTAAATAACTGCAATTATGTATCAATAAGTGAAATATATTCTTCCCTAGAGATAATTTTCATGTATTCAATTATTGATGATACAGTGTCATTTTTGTTTTGCTTCTTTTTCTCTTTTCTAGTAGAACATACGTGGTCGTCAAGTCCCTCTCACTTTGTCCCCACATTGTCTCATGGTCAATGACTTTGACATGTTTTAATGCCATCCTAAGACTAAAAAATGGTTCGCCTGTATATGCAAGGGAAACTGAAAGACAGAAGGCGACATTTGAATAAAAGGATATACTAATGGCTTCCTTTGGGCATTTCTCTGAATCAATTATTTGGATTATCAGAAAATTAAACTCAAAAAGGATGGTTTGGAGAATATATATTTTAATGCAGACACTTTACTTGCAAATATACACAGAATGTAGTGATGTCTAATAAAGTGTAGCACCATATATACATACACAATAATTGGGGTTTTATAGTTTCCCTACTATCCACAGGACATTCCTTCTAATTAAAAATTTCTAAATTGAGAGCTGCAATACTTTTGAAACAGTCTTAAAATCATTACCTGCAAAGTGTATCATCAAGGAAAGGAAAGTTTGTCATGTGATAAACTAACATCTAAATACACTCATATTCAAACATTATGACAGTGAGAAAAATAGAATTAAACCATTCACATTTGCTCACTTGATGAAGTTTTTCAATGCCTTGGCTAGAAAAAAATGAAATGTTTTTGTGCAAAATAAAAAGTTGAAATATAGCTTAGCCACCGTAAAAAAAAATAAATAAATAAAAATACAACTGGGTCCTAATTTCAGACTTGAAATTTTGAACAAGTCATTGAAATATCAACACATTTCACCACTTGTTTTTTCTGTCTTGAAGGATAACTCTGGGAATCAAGGGGAATAAAGCTTATTAAAACACTTTGAAATATATATAAGGATTGACAACTCTGTGGCATTATTATATTCTGCATGCTTACAGTTAAAAGGAAACAGATGAATATTCTTTCCATCTAGGGTGCGTTTTTTTAAAATTGCTGATTTATTAAATTCGTGAATCTCATCCATTTCATTTTTCCTGAAACAGAATTACTAATTGTCACCAAAGTCATATTATTGTTTTCATCACCAATACATTCTATCATAACCAAAAGTAATTGCATAGGAATGAACAAATTTTATTCTAAATTATGCATTTCTGCCAATTTTAATAGCTTTTTATCTAAAACCAATTATTTTTCAAAACCAATGAACTTTAATGTATATTAAGATACTTTTATCACATTATTTTCACAGTTGGATACATTTATTTAAGCAGTAGATATTTTTCAAAGGAACAAAAGCATTTCCACTGAAGTTATTGCAAGATATTAATTCAACTAAAACATCCATGTTTAACCATTCATGTAAGTTAAAGACAATTTAAATATTGATGCTATTTGAATAAAATTGAATGAATATTATATCATATTTAAAACCAATACACTTAAACAGAATAGATGAAAAAGAAATAAGGTCCATTAGAGAACGATGTTGAAGAACTATGAATACTTAATACTTTTGAAAAGTCATATCATGTCTCTCAATAAGTTATGTTATGCTTGCCACTGTCCTGAACATAAAGTTCACGGCTCCCAATTGCCTACAGAATAAAGTCCAAAGTACTTAGCCTATCAGCCAAATCTTTCTCCAGATTGCAGTTCCAGCTTTGTCAATTCGCATCCTTTCCATCCATACACAACCCAAACACGACCGCATCTCAGCTTCCCTGACTACACTTGGACACACATCTCTTCATTTTCACACTCTCCTCAACTAGCCTGATTTAATGGACTTTGATGTCTCATCCCCCACATCTGTCTTCATGGAGCTTTTCTGGCCTACTCTTTCTTGATTGATAGTCCCCCTGTTTCTCAAGGTCCACAATAAAGGCTAGACTTACATACATACCTTAGATAAGATCTGTAGAAACATGATCTGTACTTACAGTACACTATAGCTAGCTGGATACCTCTACCGCTCACCATTTTGTATTATTGAAAAGAGACGACAGATCGAAAAGACTATATATTTGTATTATTGCAGAGACTGCTTATTAAAAAGAGACTACTTGTAAAATCTTCCTTATACAGGCAAGAATACAAAAATTAAAATATCTTACTTGGGGAAGAGTCAGGGTGTAAACAGAGAGCTCTAAATAAAAACTATGCAATAAGTACAATATTTTCTACATCACAGATATTTTCGATGAGTGAGGCATTCATTTGTTTTATGTCAGTCATATCTGATAATTTTTTTTTTTTTTTTGAGTTGGAGTCTCACGTCGTCCAGACTGGAGTGCAGTGGCCGCTGCCGGCCACCGCAGCCTCGACCTGCTGGGCTCCGGCGATCCTTCCGCCTCAGCCTTCCGAGTAGCTGGAACTACAGGCGCGCGCTACCATGCCCGGCTGATTTTTTGATTTATTGTAGAGATGAGGTCT
>CAUYQG010001027.1:0-12717 GCA_963574415.1 Tarsius wallacei
AATCTTCTCCTGGGCTCCCAAGTCTAGAGCAAACCCCTTTGTCATGGGGTCTCCTCCAGCTGGACATTTCCCTTGTTGCCTTCTCCTCTTTATAATCCTGTATCGGTAAGGCAGATGCTTATTTAATGTTGTCTTCATGAAAGTGGAGACTTGCCCAGTTTCATTCATTCTGTGTCTGCTGTGCCTTAGCTGGGCAGATGCCACACATGCCCTGTGCCCAGTCTACACATGGTGAGTGGATGCAGGAATAACACAAACATAGAGAATGAATTGTTTTTACTTTGCGTTGGGGATTTTGTCCTGAACCCACCAGAAAGCACCTGGTTGCATCAAGTCCTGAGAGTGAGAGTTAGATCGTTGGTCTCTAGTGAGTAAGTTGGAATTGAAAATGCTGTGAATGCTGGTTTAAGATCTAACTTGGGCTCAGGGACTGAGTTGATTCATTGTTGTCCACTAAATTTAGGTCCTCAAAATTCCCTGAGAAAGTGAATGTTAGGTCAGTGAACAGGTGCCACAGGAAAGGTGCAAAGAACTGCATGAGAAGTAGGCCAGAACAAGTTTACTTAGAAAACAGATCAGAGAAAAAGCAGGGATCCCCCACTCTGAGATTGGAGAGGGGGCCAGACATTTAAGGAACGTTTGGCAGCGAATGCTTGAGATTGGTGGCCTTTAAAGCTTCCCTGTCAGGGGGGCAGGTAAGCACTCTTGGGTGAGATAACACAGGAGCTGTTGCCATGGTGATGGGGTGGCAATCTGTGTCATGTTGGTCATGAAGGACTGATCACAATAGATTAGGTCAACTTGGCCCTTGATGGCTGGAAGACGAATACTTTGGATAAAAGGGGGATTAGTACCAGGCACGCTTGGGGGATTACAAGACAATCATCAGTCACGACCTCTGGGAAGCTTTGTTTCTTGTTTAATGCTCACAAGGTGGGTTGAAGTCAGCTGCTGGAAAGGCATGGCACAGCTAAGCAATGTTAAGACGGCCGCCACGCTGACCAAAGTTCCTCCATTTTGGCTGTTCACCCTCCCAGTGAACTTCGCTGAAGATGTGACTGTGGAGGAGGGCTGGGGAGACAGATGGCTCTGGGGTACTGGGTCAAGGTGGCCTTTGGAGGCAAAGGCTTTCCAGCAAGTGGGAAGGTAACGGCTGTAATTAGGTGAGTGGGGGTGCCCCACTGACACACCTGTCCAGGGGCACCCCCCACTGTCCACTGAGGAGTGTCCAAGGCCATTGTGACCGTAACCTGCTCTTACACCTGCCTGGTCAGGAGCAGCTTCCTGGGCTGAGCTGTGCCCGTGAGATCCCTCTCTTGAAACCTGGCATGGGAATCGTGAGAGATAAAGGCAGGGGGGTGTCAGAATCAGAGTGCCAGTAGAGACGGGGCCTGAGGAGCCTCGAGGTGAGCCGGGGTGAAGGTACAGAAAGCAGAGAGGAGGAGGCGATGCAGGCCGGGGGCAGACACGAAGGGCTGTTGGCATCAGAGAGGACACCCTCTCTGAGATGCTGTTTCCGGCGGGCCTGGCTGACCAGGGGGCTGTGAGTTCTGTGCCTTTTCAATAAACTCCCCGTAAGCAGGCTGGCTTCCTGACTCAACTCTGTGCTCTTTATGTGCAATTGAAATTTGAGAAGCAATGAGTGATTGGACACGCAACGGGGCAAACCGTCTCAACCTGAATTCGGGGTGCACCTGGGAGGACCCAACTTTCCCGTAGGCTGGAGTTGAGAACATAGCCTTAGAAGAATGCACTGGAAACAAAGAGCTCGACTGTAACTAAGCCAAGAGCTCCTTGCTGTGTCATAGATGTTCCTGTCACTCACACATGACAGAGGGAGATTGTCCTGACTGGGCGTCTGTCCTAGCATGAGTCGTGCCAATGGCCTGCGGTGAAGGAACGATGCTGTGGAGGAGCCCCGAGATTGAGGTCTGAGTGGAGTCTTCATTGTGGCCTTGGGAGTTGGTTGTGGAAGTGACCAGCAGGGAAGGAATCATCCGAGTGGGTCCCATCTCCCCTGTGGCCACCTGGCCAAGCAAAGGGCCGGCTGCCGGCTTCCTGCTTTGCCAGGTTGCTGTAAGGGACAGCAGGAGGCCAAGGCTCCTGTGGGATCCTGCTGGTCGCCGTTCCCCTGGACCGTGTCCCAGTCCCCAGCTCTGAAGGCCTTCGGACATTCAAGGCTGCACGCCCGGCGCCCAGGTGTCATCGGCCCGTCGGCAGGCGTCTGCCTGCTGAGCTTCCCCTGGTAGCCATTTCTGTAGCAGGTGCTGGGTACACCTGGCGTCTACGTGGGAAGGAAACCGCTGATTGACCGGCTGGCGTGCAGTTCTGTCAGAAGGGCTAGGCTGCTTGGGAGGCATTGCCAGGGCAACCAGGCCAAGGGCCTGTTAACTTATTAATGCAGCGGTGATTGCACCTGACCCCGGCCAAGCACAAGAGGAAACAGCTCAGAATGATTTTCTTCTCGGCAAGAGACAGGTCCAAGAGAAATGTGGAGGTTTGCAGCAAAGTGGAGGCTGTGTCCCATTTTAAAACTAACTGGAGAGAGAACGAAAGCTACCAGAGAGAACCGGTGTCGGGGGCTGTAGGTGGAACCAGGTCAGCTCACAGTCAAGTAGACAGCTAGAACATCCGAACTTTTTCTTGGGAGAGACGCAGACCACTGCATCAAGGGTCCAGTATGGCAAAGCTCATTTGTAGAGTTGTGGTCTAGGCCCGTGTGAAGACTGGCCTTCCCACCAGGCCTCCTGAGAAGGTCCAGTCAGAAGCACTTTTCTAGAAACAGTTGGGAATGCATGAAGAAAGATACATGCATGAGTGTTGTATGTAATTCTTAGTTTTGTTTAATGGTGTGTGGTCACAAAAAAATAATTCATGATTGTCCAAGTTCTCCATGGTTTATTGTTGGTTGTGGAGGCTGAAATGACTCCATCTTGCCTGCTAAGCCGCCATGTTGGCTTCTGAATTTCCCCTGCTCCGGGAAGGCCTCTGAGATTTCCCACTTATCCGTTGTTCCTTGTGTGAGAGCAGAGATTACCGTCAATCCTGCCTTGAGGTCAGACGACCTTGTTGTTCTTGTTTTTCCGTGATCCTGCACAATCTCTCAAAGTCACCCTTCCCTATGGCATAGGCCCTGGGTCTGGGTGATCACGCACAGACGTGGCTTTTGTTCGTGAGACCCTATTGAATGTTTCTTTCCAAGAAAACGGATTGTCAGCCTCTTTCTTGACCTCTCAGCTTCCTTGGACTTTAGGGGTAGGTTTGCACAGACCTGCCTACCTCGAAACTGTGGCCTATTAAGTCTATTTCATACCAAAACTGCACATAATTGTTTTGGACTTTGGGATGCAAATCTTTCTCCCCACAGTCCTGACCCCCTTTCTGTGCTATGAGTCCAATTCCTGTTTGGTGGACTCCAAAGGAACTCACTCGGAGGCTAGACCGAGCCCATCAGAATCTCTCTGTCCTCGGGAACTTACACCAAGACAGTAAATGAGTCAGTGCTGAGCTTTTTGGGGAGGTGGGGGAGGGGCCGCAGAGACTTGGTGTCAGGTGCCATCTCCTCCCCTGAGCACCCAGAGTAGAGGGCAGGACTG
Organism: Tarsius wallacei; assembly: GCA_963574415.1. NCBI lineage: Eukaryota > Metazoa > Chordata > Mammalia > Primates > Tarsiidae > Tarsius > Tarsius wallacei. Next base: position 3,597 of record CAUYQG010001027.1, read on the forward strand.
TGGGTGAAGGAGAATCCACTCATTCCTTCATTCCATGGTCATTCAAGTGTTGACTGAGCTCCTGCCCAGGGCCCTGCCCTCTCCTGGGCACAGAAGATACAGCAGTGAATAAAACAAAGTCCCTTGCCTCACGGAGTTTGCATTCCCGTGAGGCAAGGAAAAGTCAAGAAATACATAAGCACGCTCGATGCTCTGGAGCCATAAGTGCCATGAAGGAACATAAAGCCGCTACAGCAGTAGAGACTGATGGGACGGAGAGGCGGCTGTCTGAGATAAGAGGGCCAGAAACAAGGAAGTGGCCCACGTGGATATTCAGGGAAGGAAGGAGCAGGTGGCCATGAGGATGTGGACAAGGCATCATGCCGTCCTAAAGAAATGGGGAGAAGGGTCTTGCAATCGGGCCCGTTTTACTGCCCTTGGGGATTGTGAGGTCTCTGCCACGCATCTAGAAAATTATCCCTTTTATCATAAGCCAGTCTGAGGCTTATGAAAAATCCTTTTCACCACGGATTCCATTTCTAAACCTGCAAGGTGAGTCTACCGTGGTTGGTAATGGGCTACCTGGAATTTCAGTCCAGGCTCGGCGCGTGTGGCTCTGCACCGCCACCTGGTGGCAATGTCCTGTCAGTGCAGGGGCCGTCACAAAGGGGCAAACCCCAGCCCGGGGGCCAGAAGAGATGTCCAGGGGTGATGACTGCTCAGGGCTTCTCATTCCAGTGTTGACCCGGTTTGAAACTGGAAGACGTGACAGTCTCGAAAGCATTAAGAGAGCATTTGTTTGTGCCAGGACAGTTTTATTTCAGCAGGAGGTTCAGGGAGACTTGGAGCCAGGAGTTGGAATGTTTTGAATCCGGGGCCAGAGCTGATCCCCATCTGGGTTCAGTTTACAGAGATGACTCTCTGATGGCAGGGCGAGCCGACCTGCAGACCTGGGTGCTTTGTTCCCGGTCCTCTGCTCTCACTGTAGCTAAACACCCAGCCAGCGAATTGGGATCTGGCATCGTGTGGACCCTGGAGACACATAGATGCCCAAGCCTCAGCAATAAGCGTGGGCACGGTGTGGCGTGAGGCTATGCGTGCCGCTGCGTGTGTGTTCCAGGGAAAGAAGAGTCAGTGAGGACCCTGGTGCCCGGCACTTGACGTGCGTTATCTCCTTCTGTCCCCAAAGAACACGCCCCATCCTAAAGATGTGGAGACTGAACTTCGGAGGGAGTAAGTGTCTTGCTGATAAGAAAAATTTCGAGTTGCAGGCAGCTGAGATGAGTCCGTTGATAGAACAGGAACAGAATATTAAAAGGATCTGAGGGCGCTCTTGGCGAGGCAGGATGGAGCTTCCAGAGGGGTCCTGACAACACATGGCTCCTGCCACATAGCTGGGGCCAGAACTCAGACCTCCGACTTTGTCCCACAAGCTGAACTGACCCACGCCCACCATGACCATCCCTGCCAGGTAGCTGGGCCAAAACACAGACTTCTAACTCCAGCCCTGTGAGCTGAGCTGACCCACGCCCACCATGACCATCCCTGCCAAGTAGCTAGGGTCAAAACATGGACTTCCGACTCCAGCCTTGTGAGCTGAGCTGACCCACGTTCACTATGACCATCCCTGCCAGGTAGCTGGTGCCAGAACTCGGACCTCCGACTCTGTCCCATGAGCTGAGCTGACCCACGCCCACCATGACCATCCCTGCCAGGTAGCTGGGGCCAAAACACGGACTTCTGACTCCAGCCCTGTGAGCCCAGCTGACCCACGTTCACCATGACCATCCCTGTCAGGTAGCTGGGGCCAGAACTCGGACCTCTGACTCTGTCCCATGAGCTGAGCTGACCCGCGCCAACCGTGATAAGAGAACACATCCACCATTATGGAGAACCAGACGCTAGAGCCTGCACCACCACCTGCACCACCACCGTCTCTGCTCGGGGAACTCAGCTCCGCCACCTCCCCCTGCCTCCAGGCACCCAGCTTTCTTCTGCACCAGGAATGACTTTCCCACTGTCAGTATGCTCACCGCTCGCCTGTCTCACTGGCTCCCGTGTACACACCAACCCAGGGGCCGAATGGGCAGAGTGGGATGTGGGCGCTCGCGGCAAGTCAGCCTCGGGGAGAAAGTGGCTGGGGTTTTCCAGCCGTGGCAAAAGCTGCCTCAGGCCCTCGTCAAGAGGAGTGCCCCAAAGACAGGAATGGCTTGGAAGGAGGTAGCCAAGCAGAGGTCACCGCCCACCCAGCTGCCACCAGCACCAAACTCGGAACTCGGTGGGGGCTGAGGCAAGGGCCGTCTCCAGCCCCACCTCCCCCAGTCCCTCTCGCACGACTGAGGCCCACGGGACACAGTCACTGAGCAAACACAGTGCTGAGGATTTTCAATGTGCCCAACCTGCTCCCAAGCAGTGGGGTGCCAAGGTGCAAAAGACGCGGTCCTCACGCTGCAGGTGACAACTTGGCCACCATCCTGTCATCACCAGCCACAGCATGGGAGGACCAGTGGACCAGTGCTCTGACCACTTTTCCACCGGGTATTTCCAGTATGTTGTCTCAAAGTCCTGCAGCAACTCTGCAAAGGTTTATTTACTTTTAATCTTTTTTAAAAAAATAGAGATGGAGTCTCACTATTTTGCCCAGGCTGGTCTCAAACTCCTGACCTCAAAGGATCCTCCTGCCTCAGCCTCCCAAAGTGATGGGATCACAGGCATGCACCAACACACCTGGCCTTTTTTCCCCCTAAGATATATTCTTAATGGCATTTTTCCCCGCAAAAGTTGAAACTGAGGCTCAGAAAGGCATTGAAACATGTTCAAGTCATGCGATTGATGAGAAACAAATCCCAGGCTTGAACAGAGAACTGCCTGACCAGCTCCAGACTGGAGAGGCTGGGGTCGGGAGATTCCAGTTGTCTGACAGATGTCTGCAGCTGACTGTAGGGCTGGGGCCAGAACATGGACCTTCGACTCCAGCCCCATGAGCTGAGTTGACCCACACACACCGTGACCGTCCCTGCCGAGTAGCTCGGGCCAGAACTCAGACCTCCAACTCTGGCCAAATGAGCTGAGCTGACCTACGCCCACCACGACCATCCCTGCCATGAAGCTGGGGTCAGAACACGGATTCCTGACTCTAGCCCTGAGAGCTGAGCTGCCCCACGCGTACCGTGACCCTCCCTGCCCCACGTGCCTCCACTGTTCCGAATGCCTTTTGTTCAGTCCTGAAGTTTACAAACATGTCCTTTCCAGCTCCATCGTTTTGAGGGACATGACCATCTCAGATGGTCCTGAGTAGGGAGTGTCACGAAAGCCAGGCCCCCCAGAAAAGCCCCTGAGGATGGTTTGGAGAGAGTCAAGGCATCGGCCAGGTGACCTCAGAGGTCATGGCCTGGTCTGCTCTGTGATGAGTCACACCTCCCCAGGGAGTGTGACTCCTTGGTGGAGAGAACCTTCTGGATTTTAACTCCCTTCTGAGATCCCTGGGCTCCCCCTGACCAATGACAAGTGCTGTCCCTAAAGGATCACGAGTCAGCTGGTGATGGTGGGCTTTCTGATGAAAGAAAGGACTTGGGGGGAAGGAACCTGCCCGGTGAGCACCTGTGGCCTCAGAGCGCCTCTGGTGGGGTCCTGGTGCTCAAATACGAGATGATGAGAGAAGGTCACGAGTGGCCAGGAGAGAGGGAGAAAGGGGAGGAGAGAGAGGGACAGGGAGGGAGGAGAAGGGAGGGAGAGAGAGGGAGACAGAGAGAGAGAGGGAGGGAGGGAGAGGGCGAGGGAGAATTAGGGAAGCTGATTCTTCACAGCATTCTCTCCCACCTTCCACCGCTGGTCCAGGTTCTGCCATGATGGTCTAGCTAGCCCCTCTATTGTCCCATAATGCACAAAAGTCTGGACCCAACGGCTCAAAGCATTATTGTGGTTGTTGGGTTAGCATCAGTGGGCCATCCTGCTCCTAAAAATGGGATCCCAACAACCCCTTTCTTTCTCTCCCTCCCTCCCTCCCTCTTTCCTTCCCCCTCCCCCACTCTCTCTCCCCTCTCTTCCCTCTGCCCTCTTTCTCTCTGTCTCTCTTTGTCTCTGTCTGTCTCTCTCTCTCTCTCTCTCACACACACATCCACACACCCCATTGAAAACCTCAGGGTCATTTTCTGCTCCTTGGAGGCTGCTTTGTCTTTGAGAGTCCAAAAAGCAAAACCCATCAGCCGTCCTCAAGGATTTTAATTATTTATTTGCAACGACACAGCAACGCATGGATATATTCTGGTGGTAAAACAAAATAAAACAAAACAAAAACAAACCCACACACACCCCTAGGGGGACGGGCTTCCCAGGCGAAGAGTCTTAAACAGCTCCGGCCCTCACCTGTCAGACCCCAGCTCTGCCAGGACCAATGCTGGGTGGCCTGGAGGGGGTTGTTTTCCGGGGGTGGGGGCTGGGTCGCTTGCAAAATGACACGGGGTCTTTAGTGGAACTCAGCCTTTCTGGTTAGACGATTACGCAGCCATCAAGAAGGACAAAACTATGAATTTTGCAGCAACTTGGATAGACTTAGAGTTAATAATACTGAGAGATCTATCACAGACACAAAGAACCGAGTATAACATGTTCTCACTCATAAGAGTGGTTTTTTTCAATGTTTCCACCGCAAAATGAAAAGTATGGGAGGTGATGAATATGCTAATTAGCTTGATTTAATTATTCCACAATGTCCACATAATACCAAAACAGAACATTGTTCTTCATAAATATGTATAATTTTATTTGTCGATTAAAAAGTTGTAAAAGCCAGATACAGTGGCCACCTGAGTGTAAGAATGGAATATATTTGTCACTGAGTTGTGAAATGCCTTCTATCAAAATATGGAAATAGCTATATAAAATAAAATGTTTACTTGTGCAAAAAAAAAAAAAAGTTGGTGACTTTGCCAGGAACGTGCTGTTAGATTTTGGCAGGTTTCTTTTCAAGGGGTGAGGAGGAGGAGACCTGGGCTACAACACTTCTATGGAAACTCGCTCTTCTCTGACTTTTTTGTTTTACCTTTTTTAAGTTCCTTAGAGATCGATGGGGGACTGCATGTTAGTTGAGCTGAGGGCATTATTTTTAATCCAGTTAGGTGTGATGGGGGAGCCGTGGTGGCCTTGGAGGATGTCGTCAGTTTGGGGAATGCAGTGCCGAAGTATTTCTGGGCTATTTAGGGCGACAGACACAGACCCACGCACGGGTGGGTCTGTGCATATGCGGCGAGAGGCTCACAGTTCCTGCATCTAGGTGGTAGGTATGTTACATGCATGGCTGCCGAGGAGACTGTTGTTCTGTTTTTTGTGCATGTTTGAAAATCTGTATAATAAAATGGCTGGTAAGGTATGTTTTCCTGGGGACTGGGATTCTCTCTGATGGTGTGAGGACCACGGTGCTGCGCCGTGATCAGGGACAGTCTGCGTGGTCTCTTTCCACGTGACTGATTGTGACTTGTTCCTGGCTCCATTTAAAAAAGAAAATCAAAGAAAATCTTCTACCCTCCCTGGTCTCCCCTGGAATCAGAGCCCCTCTCCCTCGCCAGCACTGGGGGGCTTCCATCTCCCTGTGCTGTTTGGGGGTCGGATTTTCCTGTCAGACTGACACGTCAAAAACGAAGCTGCCTTTCCCATGACCAGGAAGGCCGACAGGAGGATGCATGGGACATGCATTTGAGGACAGGCTAGGCTGGTGGTTCCCAGACTTGGGTGCTTGGAGATATCGCCGTATCATTCCAGGAGGCTTGGGGGAGGCAGAGCGTGTGACTGTCAGCCCCATCAGGGAAAATCCCACGGTGTATCTGGGCTTGAGACCCAGAGTTTTAGACCTCGGTGACAGCACAGTCAAAGCCATGGAGTGGGGTCTCAATTTAAAAGCGACTGAACTTGGCATGGAAAAAGCTCGTCTCTAGACTTAGCCATTGAGGTGGGGCACGGGGGCAAAGGGGGCAGGAGAGAGGAGGAGGAAGATGGATTAGGGCAGTTGACCATGGCAAATATACGTGCACACACACACACACACACACACACATCTGTCTGTATGCAAGATCCCATATACAAAGCCTGCATTTCTCATATGCAGTAGGCTTTTTTTCTTTCTTGTTAGAGCCGGGTACATTCTCTCCCAGAGGTGGCTGCCTGCTATGGATGGGTGAAAGAGGCTTTTTTCGTTGTTCTCTGATTACCAAAGGTATCCACCACCTCAGGAATTTGGGATGAAAAGATAAAAATGTTTTGTCAGCATCAGTGAGTCGTGATCAAAATGAGTGATGTTTTTAATGAAAAACACTTGATGAACACTTCCCGGGCAAGCATGAAGGCAGAAAGGGAGCCCCAAGAAGCAGGAATATGAGTTGCCCCATCCCCCCACCCCCCAACCATCTGCACGAGAAACATATCCTGGGCCCCCCGTGCCAGGGGGAGCGGGAATAGCTCGGAGATGCAGCCCCGTCTCTCTGCAGCGGGAACCGCAAGGCAGCTCCCTTGTTCTTATGTAATACGTCTTTGCAGCTTAAACCTTTAATTAACCAGAGATGTCATCGAGAAAAGTTTGCCAAGGAAGAGGATGCCTGGTTTAATTAAAAAGATCTTTAATAGTTATTAAGGAAATCAATTTGGAATTCAGGCCCGAGAGCGGCGTTGGGGAAGAAATCACCGAGAGGAACTTTCTGGGCTTGTCGGGTGATGGACTCTGACCCGCCCTTCCTCCCGGCGGTGGTCCAGGGCGTGCCAGGGAGGCTTCTCATTCGACACTCTGCAATCTACAGCCAGGGCCCCAGAGGGCAGCGCCGCCCTCCACAGGAGAAGCCTAACCTTTCTGGAATGCAGTTATCCCAGCCATGGAAAGAAACAGGAAGCCTCTGTAAATTGAAAAGCTCCTAAGTATAAGCGATTTTTTTCCTCAAAGAGATGCATTATTTCTCCCTGAGGATCTGCGCCCGCCTTCCACGCAGGCGTGTTTCCATTACGGCTTCAACCGGCCTTCTTCAGATCAAGCCAGAAAAGAGGATTTGGTTCTTTGGAGCATAAGAGAAATATTATTTTCACTTGTCTCATGAAAATGATGACACAAAAGGTGAACTAGCCAGAGGACAGGCAAAATAAATGGGTCTGTGTGGCAAAAGCTGTAATACAGGCAAGGAGTTTTTATTTTAAAAGACAGTATTCTGCCAGCAGGGGGGTGATATTAATATCGTCTCACGAGCAGCCCAGTTGACTTCAAATGCTGAAAGCACTTTTCAAATAATCTGTGTTTAATTAACATTTGTACAGCACTTAGCGAGGGAGACTGAAGACAGGTGCAGACTGTGGCTACAAAATGCCTTTCTGTTACAGCTGGGGCACCTGTGTGGGGTCAGAACATGGAAGAAACACGAGAGGTGGGACCAGACCTTTTAACCTGCAAGGCTTTGTTCAGATCACCAACTTACATTTCTAGCAGGGCTGGGAACAGGCCGTACATTTGTTGGTATTCTTCACGGCAGTATGAGTCTTGCTCATAATGTCTTTGTTGATTGTTTTGCTCCTTACCTGGAAACTTCTAGGCTTTTAGCCCCCCAGACATGTCTCGGCTCCCTGTTTTCCGTGGCCTGTGAAACCCAGTGAGAAGCATCACGTGGGTGAGTGGTAAAGGATGGGACGGGGTGGATGTTATAACCTGCACTTCACTGATGAACTTGGTGTTTTGCTGTGGGCAGACCATGTGGTTTCTCTGGGCTCCACTTTCCTTAACGGTGCAAGGAGGAGTGCCCCACAAGATGAGGTCCGAAGCTCCTCCCGGGACCCTAATATCATCTGCTCCACTCTCTTCTCTCCGTCCTCGCCGTTCCTGAGTTAGGAGGCGGTGCCCACGATACCTCTGTGCTTATGAAACATGGCGGCTGGCATGCAGGACACGGACTGTCAGGCAGCATCAGACAGTGGCCTGCTTTGTTTTGCCCATCCAGTTCTTTGGGGGGTGGGAGGAGTCATCGGATTACCCAGTAGATGTCCCATGGCCACCCGGACTTCTACTCCTGATGAGAAGTGGGAAAACTCTGGCCAGGCCTTACCTGCCTTGACCGTGTTCAGCTGGAACCACATTCATGTGAGTCCCTGGTGGACTCCATGACTCCCTGGGCATCCTCGGCATGCAGGCCAAGTCCCAGTCATGTCGTCATCATTGTGCTTATGATGTTGTCCCTGACCCTGTCTTACCCGCCTCTGTCACTCCCATGGCCACACAGGACGTGGGCAAGAGAAAGGAATAACTGGAGGGATGACTGGAGTCTGATGTCAGGAGCTCCTTGTTCTCTGAAGAGACCACCTGTCCCAGGAGTCTGGTTGTGTCCTGGGATGCGTGGGCTACCGGGTGGGCACGGCACATTCAGCTGGGTGGACAGAGAAGACGGCCAGTGACGGGTGTGGGCAACCCTGCCTCCCTACTCGAAACCGGCAGAATCTGCCCATACTTCCTCTTTGAATGAATGTCTCAAATATTGTTTGTTCAGAAGGGTGTCCCACACGGACATTCAGGGTACCCCAAACTCAGCACACACAAAACTTAAAGAGCAAACCCGTATTTTTTAGCCATCTAAGAAAAGCAGTCTTCCTTCCAGAACCATCACTGGAAGTCCTGTTAATTAGAGCGGCCATCTAATTTATTGCCTAAAATAGAAATTTCTTTGAAGGGAAAGAAGGCACTCTAATAATTACCCCAGACAAATAAGCAAAAACCAGGACTGTCCCAAGCAAACTGGGGCCTGGGGTCACCCTGCTCAACATGGGAGACCTGCTAGTGCCTTGCTCACCAGATCTGCCACTGGCCACTAGAGGTTGTTCTGGATCTGTCCCATGTCCACTTCTGGGGCATGCCAGGCTCCTCTTATGTCTGAAGTCCCAGCCGGATTGGAGTGGTCCCAGCAGTTCTGTTCCTTGCGGGGTCTGAGCTCTCGGGCCCCCTCCTTTCACCTGCCAAGATAGACTGTCGGTGCCTGTCCGAGATGATGCAGGTGGCTGTCAGAGTTGGCGGTCAGGGACTTGGGCCCTGGGGAGTGGACCGCTGTCCTTGGGTCCCAATCCTGCTATTTCTTTGCCTTTAAGGTTGCCTGTAGATCACTCAGGTGAAAGAATTCTCTCCTACTTT
>CAUYQG010001033.1:0-14548 GCA_963574415.1 Tarsius wallacei
GTGTTAGAGCCAATATCTTTTTTAGTTTACTTAGTAGTTGTTTTATAAATGTTGCTGCTCCTGTGTTGGGTGAATATATATTTAGAATGGATAGTTCTTGTTGATGGATTGAACCTTTTATCATTATGTAGTGTCCTTTTGTATCTTTTAAAATTTTTGATAGCTTAAAGGTTATTTTGCCTGCTATTAAGATTGCATCTCCTGCCTCCTTTTGTGATCCATTTGCCTGGAAACTCATTTTCCAACCTTTAACTTTCAATCTGTGTGTGTCCTTTGAAGTGCGATGAGTCTCCTGGATGCAGCAAATAATTGGGTCATGGTTTCTTATCCAGTCCACCATTCTGTGTCTTTTCAGTGGTACATTTAGTCCATTCACATTCAGGCTGATTATTGAAATATGATTGTTTATCCCTGTCATGAGTTTCTTATAAATTTTTCCCTTTGTTTGCTTGTTTTCTTTTTACTTTGGAGTTAATGTATTTGTGTGTTTTCAAGTTTCTTGTTGTGCTGAATTCTCTGCTGATTCTGTGCTCTGCTGTTCTCTTGGGAAGTGTGTGGTCAATCTTTTTCTTCTTTCTTCTGTGCTTAATACCTTTTTAAGTGACTCCTGTAGGGCTGATCTGGAAGCTGCATAATCTCTTAGGGATTGGATGTCTGGGAAGGATTTTAATTCTCTATCACTGATGAAGCTGAGCTTGGCTGGATAAGAAATTCTTGGTTTGGGAACACTTCTACACTATTGGTGGGAGTGCAAACTAGTGCAACCTCTGTGGAAAACAGTATGGCAATTCCTAAAAGCTCTAAATATTGACCTCCCATATGACCCCGCAATCCCCCTACTGGGAATATACCCTGAAGAACTCAAACCACTCTATAAAAAAGATACCTGCACACGTATGTTTATCGCAGCATTGTTCACAATAGCAAGAACCTGGAAGCAACCATGCTGTCCATCAAAAGAGGACTGGATTAAAAAAATGTGGTACATATACACGATGGAATGCAGCTGTAAAAAAGAACAAAATCTTGAATTTCGCGGCAATCTGGATAGAACTAGAATCTATAATACTGAGTGACCTCTCACAGAAGCAAAGATCTGAGTATCACATGTTCTCACTCATATAGTGAACCTTGAACATCCAATGTAATGCTATAAGAAAATGACTGACAGTGGTGGGAAACTATGGGGAGGGGAGGGGAAGGGAGATGGGATTAACGGTACTCAATATCTGTCTGGGGACGGGGAGACGCCTCTTATCAACAAGGGTGCCTGAACGAAGCATATTTGTATACTAACCCTTAACTGTACCCCACAATATCATAATAAAAAATATTGAATATAAAAAAAAGAAAGAAGATGAAATAATCTAATGCAAATTTAAAACACCTAAAAAAGTTTACATTTTTAATTCCACACTATAATAAGAATAGTAATAGTATTAGAGAACTTTAATGTGCTTGGATGAATATTGATGTGAATTGAATATTACAGGTTTAGCTTCAAGGATACCCATATTCTAATCCCTGGAACCTGGGAAAATGTTAGATTACATAGCAAAAGAGAATTAAGATTGCAGATGGAATTAAGTATGCAAATCAACTGATCTTAAAATAGGGAAATTATACTGGATTATCCTGATGGGCCTAATGTAATCTCAAGGGAATTTAGAAGTAGATGAGGGTGGCAGAGTAGTCTGAGGAGAGATTTGAAGATGCTAGCTGCTGGCTATGAAAATGGAAGAAGGGGGACATGATTATGGGAATGCGGGCAACCTCTCGAAGCTGGAAAAGGCCAGGCAATGGGATTTTTTTTCTCAGAATCTCCAGAGTAGGAACACAGTCCTACCAATCTTGATTTTAACTGAGAAAGACTTCAGAGTAGCCACAATAGAAAACTAATACATGTACTATACAAAAAAGTTAATTAGTTTACTGAATTGACCAAGAATTCTGTGTCATCTAATTTTTTTAAAAAATGCAAACTGGACCCAATAAGGCAAATTTTTGTTTTTACTACATCAAGAAAATATTAGCTGTCTTGCCTGAATATGTTTATACTGATTATCTGTTTGATTTATTACTTTTAAAGTCAATCCCTAATTTTAGCTCTACTATTAAAAGGAATTCCTGTATGTTTAAGTCAGGTATATATGACTGAGAATTAAATAGTCTACATCAGAATTTCTCTAATTCAGAATTATAATTTAGTAGGATCTAGTAGGGTTGCATTCTTGCTAGTCTACAAGTTCTTATGGGGCAGATTAATAGAGTAACAGCTAGTTTCATAATCTAGCTTCCCATTAGCTCAGACACTATAACCAGCCCTATACAATAGGCACATAATACAATAATGACCAGTATTTTAAATAATGACCTTTAGGTCTGTAGCATACTAAAATATCTTCATCACTAGTAAAAGACTGGATTTTATTGATACATATAGTTTTATGTCTTTTAAATCTTTTAAATATTTAGAATTTGCCCAGTTGTATAGAGCAAATTCTCCTGTTTTTACAAAACTTGTTTAACCAGAATATTTTATTACTTGCTCTATTGTGTAATTTAACAGTTTATTTTCTCATAAAGAAGGAACATCAAGCTCTGGAGTTGGAGTTATAAAAGCCAGTATTTCTGGATGAAGAAATGTTATGAAAACAAAATTTAATTCCCAAATTAATAAGCGAGCAAATGATGAATGAAAAAGCTTTTAATATACACTTCCTTTTGCATGGCTGCACAAGTAAGAAGGAGAAAAATGTTAAAAACAAATTCAGCATGATTGTCATGCAACTGGAATTTCCTGGGGCAAATTAGAAAGTATTAGTTGGACCAAAAACAACAAAAAATAATATTCACCTAGAAATACTCGATGTTTTCAACGTTTAAAGATATCGCTTATATTATACTTAGTGCTAGGATATAGCCGGAAAGTTGAAAGAAGAATAGGAAGAACAAATTACTTTTTATGCCATTTTTTAATTTTATAGATCAGTTAAGACATACTTTGATGGCTCCCCACTGCATTTCTGTCTCTCTAGGCAATTCCTTGCTAATATTTTGATGTGTGCTACAGTGGCTCCGTGACTCATTTGTTTCTAGAAAATGATAGAATGTAAATCTGAACCGAAAAGAGTCTATGTAGTATAAATCCCTCTATTTGTTAATACCTTAAATTGAAAGTCATATTTTTAAATTTTATTTGCAGCCTTGAAGGTAGACTTTCTAAAACTGAGTTTGCTAATTTTTTTTTCCTTAGTATAATCCAACAAAAGTTTATTGTGTTCTGGGTTCAAGAGAAGTTCGAGTGGCTGTTACTGCCTTCACAATATACAAAAACCTACCACAAAAGCCAGATGTCTCTCACTATACATTTTTGGTTATACGGTTTGCACAAGTTGTTCATTTCTATAGCTAAAAGTTATTTCTAGTGAGTTTGAAGGATAAAGGAATGATGAATAAAAACTTTCCTAAAACATCACTTCATCATGTAAAACTCACTGCTTCTCATTTTGTTTCAGAAATGATCATAATAATATATAATAATAATAATAAACAGTTGCTATGGGAAATAGTAATGATCATTGTAATAAATTACATTTTTAACACTCATTTGCCAGGTGTTGCACTGAATTATGTGCATATATTATCTCTCTTATTTCTCACAATAGCCCAGTGAAGTATAGGTACTATAATTACCCCCATTTACAGACAAGGCTTAATGAATAATCGATACATACCTTAGTAAGTAATTAATAGGTACACACACAGCTTGCTCAAGTCATATAGCCGGTAACTAGAAGAGCTAGAATTCAAACTCAGGTCCTGTCTCCAGCTTTTGAACTCTTGATCACTATATGGTGCTACTTCCTGGCCCCTGTATTAGTTAAGGCAGAGAAGAGATATTTTTAGTCACATGGAAAATTTGGGTAGGATGAAGAATTATCTTTAGGAAAGAGGATAATAGTGGAGAAACATCTTTTCCTTCAAACAGTGGTCTCCATTTGTTATGCGTTTGTTATGCACCTACTGTGTGCCAGCAACTGGAACCCAGCTGTCTAAGGACAAAGCCTATGCTTTTTCTAGTAGTCCATACTGCCTTTGTGTAGGCTTTTCCATAGGCTAATTTCAGCAGGATAATTTGATTTTTGGTTGCTTAAGCAATTTCACCTTGTGGTCTGGTAATGGACAAAGGTGGTTTTCCATAGATAGGAAGATGTCATTCCCACAGTCCTGCCATTTGGACTTGGACAGGAGTTCTGAGGTGGGGAAACACATTGTTTGGCCTTCCTCTATCTTTCCCCATTGTCGGGTTGGGTAGGTCGCTATCTGTGAGTAAGATGGCCAGTGAAGCTGGCTCAGAATTCCCATGGGACTTAAAACATAGATGGTACTCTACACATCCTGCCTATTGGTAAACCATAGTGTTTAATGAATTTATTATAGTCAGGTGTAGTTAGGAAATATGGTTTACTTTCCCCCCTCCAATGTCTTCTCTAAACCTTGAGTGTTTGACTATTCAGTAAGTCTTAGACTTGGTACAGATGATTATTCTTCTCCTGTGACAGGGCATCACCATCACAAGTTAATAGTTCTATAACTGGGGTTTTTTTCTCTATAATCTGAAGTACAGATGTGGATTCTTTGTGGAACCCTGAATGCAACGTGCAATCTCACACACACACGTAGCTTTAATATGGACATTTTAGTAACCTCTGATTACACAGACCATACATATCATATTCTCTAAAACTGACATTCCTCAATATTACAATGTATTAACCAGAATAAACCAGTCTGTACCTACAGACACCACTGTCTTGCATTGCTCTTCCTTGTTCTAACTCCTCTTAAGTAGGACTAAATCAAGACTCCCAGTTAAATACATCTCCCATTACAATTTTACCTTCTGTTTTTGTGTCCATTATTGATAATCCTGCAAAGCTCTTTTAGACCCTGTCTCGCCTCCCAAGACCGTGTTCTATCTGCCCCAATCCATCAATTGCTGAAAAGAAATGAAGTTTATAGTTGTAAATGAAATCTTGGGGAGTGAGTAGGTGCTCTTTATAGCAGCCACACAGTTCATTTGCATATACTGCATAGACTTGTCTTGGCAGAACTACATGTACTGTCTAGAGGAGATAATTAATGTGTATTTCTTTAGAGGAATTGTGGACCCAGCTTAGGCAATAAAGGAGAAATAGTCCTTCCCTAAATAAGGGCAGAGAAGAGTGTCAGCAAGGGAATCTCCAAATATCCAGCCTAGCAGAAAAGTCAAAGCTAATAAAGTATGTGTAACAGCAACAAAGAAATTAACATAAAGCATTTTAACTTTAAAGGTCATGGAAAACTTATCACAGAACAGAATAAACCCATAACCAAGGTTTAGTTAAAAATGAAAAATATAGTTATCTTCAAACATCTCCCCCTACAGGAAGGCTTCATTTCTCTTTTTTTTCTTCCACAGGACAAAGGATGGTATCCTTTGAGTCCAGATTTTTAAGTGAAGACCTCTTGAGACACACTTTGAGTCTCTTTCCAGAAGTAGAGTTTGTGTTTTTGGTTTCAGTGATAAGGAAATAAATGAAACAGATGCATAAGAAAATGTATGAGAGAGCCTGTTTTTCTAATAGTCTATGACTTTACTTTTATTGAAAATAAATATTTAAAACTCACTGGGCCAACTCTGCTGATGGGGAGATAGGAATGAAATTGCTTTATGGAAGAATGTAAGCACCTTGGGATCACTAAACTTCTCCTGGGCTTGGAGGGGCTTCAGACAAATGAGCATACCGTAGCTAACTAAAAAACTAAACAGCAGACAGCCTTCCCTGAAGCAGCCCAGCAAACCATCACTAGGAACATTCTAGTGTATTTTCCAGTGTCCCAGTTACTTGGGATAATTTAGGGGAGAATTGACATTGCCTTTGAAAGATATTAGCTACTTCAGCAGTTAAGAAGATACCAACTTTACTGCCATTCATCTATACATTGTTGGGGCCATTGAGTAGAATTTTGGCTCAGAATTTTCTAGATTACTCAGTCCCATTGCATTATAATAGCGCCATCAACCTTACTGATGATTTTACAGTTTGATTTTTAAGGTCAGGGATGCTGTGAATAAAGGCCTACCATACAATGCAGGAAGGATCACTGTGGGACCACTGATAGAGGAAAAAAGATAATATTTGTATTTTAATTTGTAAAGACTAATTTTTAAAAAATTGTCATTGCAATTAGCAAAAGTACAAAAGTAATAATGATTTTAAAAATTGTGAAATAAGTATCTTTTTCTATGCTGATTATGAAGTGAAATAATCCAGTAAAAGATTTTATACAACCAAATGGAAAAAATAGAAGTAATTAATCCTTGCTTGAAAAACTATATAAATGAAAGAGATAAAGTAGTAAAAAAAAAATCTTTTTTGAAAAAGCTAGAAGTAGTTCAGCTTTTAATAGTAGACTATAAGACTACAGTGACAAGTTCAACTCTGGTGGGGATATAATCGTGATCTTAACACCCTTAGGTGGGAGCACGTGATCCTCCCCCGCCCCAATCCCAATGCAGCAATAGGTGACCTGCATGAATGTTGATTATGGGCAGAGAATCCAGTTTGAGAATCAGAGACACGAAAGCAAGATTGGGTAGAAGGTGGGATTTCTTATGCACTCTGGGCCCAAGTAGAAATATTGCCAAGGTAGATATTCCCTTGGGTCTCTTGAATATGTGCATGTTTCTACTTCTAGACAATCTTCCAATGACCTCAAGACAGTTATCACTTGTCCTTCCCCTCACACGTAATCTTGGTCATTAATTCTATTACTTTATTTAAAAACAAACACAAACCTTGTCCTATTTTTTTTAATAACAAATGTTTTGTTAGCCATACCTACAATATTGACTTTACCTGAATATAAAATTAATTAGTTGGAAGTTCCTGCTTGATTTCTCTCTATATAGATAAACAGATTAGATAGAAAGATAGATAGATAGATATAGAGAATAGAGATAGATGATAGGTAGGTAGGTAGGTAGATTATAGGTAGATGTTAGATTGATAGATAGATTGATAGATTGATAGATAGCAGCACAAGAGTTTTTATAGAAATTGTTGGAAAGAATTGGCCTTTAATAAGAGGGGAGATACTTTTTCAGTTAAAGGGAGGATAGGAAGACTGGCAGATGGAGGGGAGATTACTGATTTTGTAGTGGGAAGATGAAGGAGTCCTAATCTATTGGTTTTTAGTTTTTCAGTGGTGTGGATAAAGTCCAATGACACCAAGGCAGGGGAGGAAACTTATTTTGGTTTGGAGAAAGAGAAGGCAGTAGTAAATTCTTGTCTTGGAATTTGTGAGTGCAAGTTTATTAGGGAATGTAGTGCAATTGCCAGCAGTTGGACATTTGAGGTTTTAAATTAAATATTTAAAGTAAAATCGGCTGTTGAGTGATTTTCTCCAGTTGTATTCATCCACAGCTGCTCAGGTTCAGAGTAGGCAAGTAATTGAGCTGATCCAGGCCTGGGATTTGCCAGGGGTGAGAGAAGCAAGGAGATGAGGTTGTTTATAATGATTATAATGATAGGCCATGGACTCAAATTTGGACAGATTCATCAAGAAATATTTTAAAATCTTAATTATGCAAATATACTTCCATATCAAGAGCTCGGGCTGAAATCAGAACATCTGTGTTCAAATTCCATTTCTGTTACTTACTGTAAGACCTCAGGCAAGTTATCTTAGTGCCCTCTGCCCTAGTTTCCATCATCTGTATAATGGGAACGATATTGTCACCTAATTATAGAATTAGAATGCAATTAGGTTTACACATAGAAAAAGTTTAAAGAGTACTTGGTACAAATTGAGCACTAAAATAAAAGGCTATTACTACAATTAATATTATACATCCTGACCTAGTATGTCATATTTCACTTAACACAGCAAAGAAGAAATATTTCTCTTTCTGTGATTGTCGTATCTCAGAACAATATACATAGTTCTTTTTCCCACATTTGTATTTGTTCTTAACTCATTTTTAGTTTTTCCTCTTAAATGCCTTTTTAAGTATAATTGCAAAGGAATGATAAATAGCAAGGCTTTTATGCTTGTAACTGTTATGCTTGTAACATCCAGTTGCAAGCATAAAATTGGACAGATAATAACAAGTACATATATTTGACTAAGTGTCAATTTTTGGATAAACAGGAGGCCTTCTGATCATCTTTTAAGGTTTCATGGAAAAAAATGAGATCACTTTAAAGAATGGGTTTAAAAAGTATCTTCTCAGGAGCAGCCATTATTTGTCCAGAAATCAGTATCTTGTCAGTCTATCAAAAGAACATGAACTTTGCACTTGGTTCATTGTCTCATACATTAGGCAGTGTTACAGCACAACATTTTTGTGTTTTATTTGTTGGTGTACAGTATTATTTGTGTTTTACTTTCTGTGGCTTATTAGAGTACATTGTTATGAAAAATAACAATTATTAATCTTACTGGTTTAATATTTCAATAAAATACATAAAAAATAGGAACCATATGTTATACCAATTGGGACATTTAAGAGTAAAGATGTACTTTTAATAATTATACCAGAACACTGATATATAATTCCTGTGTACAGTCCAGTGTAAATCATATCTGTCCCAGGTATTGAAGGATAATTTTCAAAATAGGTAAAATTGTGATTTTCATAGCAATATAAAAAGAGCATGTGTCATATATTTCATTTAACTCATTGTAAGGGAACCGGTAAGAGGTTCAAAGAGAATACAAATTGCCACATCTTTATAGTTAAATAAAGGATGCTAAAATGGATTTACCTGTAGATGCAAAGCTGACAAACTGGTCAATATCCACAGGACAATAATCAATTGCATGCCCATGGATACAATTTACATTTATATGGACAAAAATAATTTGCATTACTATCACTTTTCTTCAGTTTGCAGAGCTTAAAATAGCTCATAGACAGTATAAGCTTTACAAGATACCTGCTGATTTTTTTTTTTTTTTTGCCTACAAGAAAGGCCTTCACAATTTTTCCCTAGAGGCAAAACTGGAATAACTGGGCACCCTAGTAATATGTCATGTATTCTCACTGCTGTTTGCTTCACGTGATTTTGGATTTACCTGTTAATTGCTGCTTTTTTTTTTTGAGTTGGAGTCTCACTCTGTCACCCAGACTGGAGTGCAGTGGCCGCTCCCAGCCACTGCAGCCTTGACCCACTGGGCTCCTGCGATGCTTCTGCCTCAGCCTTCCGAGTAGCCGGAATTACAGGCACGCGCTACCATGCCCGGCTGATTTTTTGATCTATGGTAGAGATGAGGTCTCGCCAAGTTGCCCAGGCGGGTCTCGAACCCGCAGGCTCAGGCAGTCCACTCACTTCAGCCTCCCAAAGCGCGGGATTACAGGCTGAGCCACTGAGCCCAGCTAATTGCTGCTTTGTTAAATGTTTAATTTTTTATTTTATGCTTGGGTAGTTTCCTATGTCTGTTGCCTTTTAAAAAGATGAAATTTAAAAAATTATAATTTTATTTTACAGCTTATCAAGCTGCACAATATGAAGTCCCATTCCTCTTTCATATTTGATATTAGTCAGAACCTAAGCTGTTGCTATTTGGGGGAGAAAATGCTACTTTTATTCTATTTTGTTTGTCTACTCCAGGAGGATAGACAACATCTTGGCAAGAGAGGAGCTGTGCTGTCTGCAGCTGTTCAAATACTTTAAGCCTTTAGGTTCATTGTGAATTTTGCTTTAACCTTCTTCCCCTCACTTTAAAAAAAAAAGAATGAATGAATGAATGAAAGAAAATCCAACAGCCAACTGCACCTACCACTTTTTTTTTTGGTAACTTTTGTTTGGTAAGCTGCAGTTATACTTTTGTAACCAGAGGCTGTATTTATTTTCAGCGTTGGCAGTTCTGCCTAATGAATCAACTGGTATTGAATTCACAAAGGGAAATGCTGTTTCCCTCTCTCCATCTGTTTGCCAAATGTGTGTGTTCCCTCAGCTCTCAGTAGTGGTTTCACTGAAAAGAGCCATTAGTAAGCGGGTGCTCACCTTGAATTCTCAGTCCTTTGCCTGATTTGAGAAATTGTGGTATTTTTCCCTTGTGTTTCAGTAGGGATTGTGTGAGGTGAAGCACCACACCAGTGATTCTAGAGAAAGCATACTTTGATTTGTTGTTGAAGTCTAAATCCTGGCTCTACATGACTGATAGCTTTGATAGTTTGTTCTCTCAAGATGGGATGGCTGGGATTGAAATTACTTGAAAGAGAAGACAAGAGATCACCTGAATTCTGGTAGGCTGTCTGAGACTGAGAGCCCATGATGCAAGAGTGGAGTTATACTATCTTCTCAGCAAATTTTTATTTGATTCTTATTGGTGGTAGAAATTCTTTCTGAGATTCTACGTTTCTATAAACTCTGAACCACACTCTTGAGTAGTAAGAATTAGGTCAAACACCTTTAGCACTTGCTCCGTGGTCTTTGGGACAATTCAGATAGTATTACTACTATCAAAGCTAAAGGGTGGAATAGTTTCGTTGGTGTTCAGTAAAGATTATAGGAGAAATTCTTGCATGTGCATTGGACTCAAGAACCCCAGAGTAGGGGAGTCAGAAAACATTTCAACTCTTCCCAAGACAGATTCTCACATTGTAGGTATTTTACTTTGTTTGAGATTTTGGAATTTCTTGAACATTTTACATAAACAATTTGAAATATGAACTTTAAATAGTTTCAAAGCAAATGATGAGTTATTTGGGGTTTCTGTCACCTATGTATATGTAACAGTGATGATGTTCTTTTCCCGGTGACATGCCCTATTTTTTGATATATTACATTGGCTTTTATTAGTAAAAATAATTTTTCTTAAATTTGATTTTATGAATATTTTAATATCTCTCTTGTGTACTATGCTGTTTCACTTAGCTTACTAAAGAGTTTTATAAGAACTGAGTGTCATCTAAGAAGTCTTTGGAGTACTATTAAATGTTATTACTCCATTCTGACCTAGATAAGGGACAGTAAGCTCTTTTTTTAAATGTAAGGACACTGACCCATCCAAGTTGTGAGCTGTTTACCTCACAGGCACACACAAACTAAAGAACCTAATTTAAGCATTTCATTTATCTGTTTTTCTCTCATCTTATTCCCC
Organism: Tarsius wallacei; assembly: GCA_963574415.1. Classification (NCBI taxonomy): domain Eukaryota; kingdom Metazoa; phylum Chordata; class Mammalia; order Primates; family Tarsiidae; genus Tarsius; species Tarsius wallacei. The sequence continues at coordinate 11,158 of CAUYQG010001033.1, forward strand.
AAAGACTTCCAACCAGTAATGAATTAGTTTTGAAATTTATCAAAAAAGGGAGAAATTATAAAACATGCTTTTATTAATAAAATGAAGAATAAGGATCATGAGGGAAAAGGTTCAGTACATATAAAAAATAGAAATACTGGTTAACTGAAGAAAGTTGAGAAGAGGGACATGAAGTCAAAATGCCAAGAGAGAGGCACATACTTAAGGGGAGTGGGGGCTCCAGTTACACATAAGGGAAAAAAGCAAATTTGCACTGAGGAAGGTTGTACCCAAGGTTGAAGAAAGGGAGGCTCAGTAGATGGTGAGGTGATGTTATTCAGAGTTAAACTCTTCAGGTGAGGTGATGTTATTCAGAGTTAAACTCTTCATTCCTCTAGTCTTTGGAATTTTGACTAGGACTTCTAAAAAATAGTGACTTTTCATAACATTTCTGCTGCCAGAGGAATTGTTCTGATTAGAATCTATATCTGCTTAACAAAAGTCTACACTAATGCAGCCACATCAAGCCTGGGTACCGGGGGTCCAGTCACACTTTATATCTAGGTTTTAATTTTTAGTTACCATTTATATAGCTAATCCTGAATTGTACCCCACATCTTTAGAATAAAATAAAATAAAAATTAGTTGCAATTTTTTAAAAAGATGATAAAGCAAAAATTTTCATTTGTCTTTTCACAATATGGTTGCTCAAATAAAATTTATTACTGATGTTTAAAATGGTAGATAATAACTTGCCATTGAGTTTCTGAATGGATTAGAAAATTTTGCATGTATTTTTAAAAATTTGGAAACACAAATTCCATTTGGGTATTTTCTGTGTGGTCTATATTTTATAGTCTTTTATTTGTTTTTAAGATTTTACCTTTTTTTTCCCCAGCCATCAAACGCAGACTACCTGTTGGGATCATCCTAAAATGACCGAACTCTTTCAATCCCTTGGTGAGTGTTTTTTTTTTTTTTTTGATAGTAATAAATTAACCTAAACAACTGAGAACTATATATTCTTAAGTGGAAACTAATCACCAGCTTTTCTTACATGGCATGTTAATGATGATAGAATCATGGCATTGACACTTAAAAGCAGTTGAGCTTCTAAAGGCAATGCAATAAACAGGTATTGCCTTTCTTCTAAAGAGAATTGTGTGGTTTAAAATAGTGTGAGCCAAAAATGAGTTGATGTACATGGAGAAATATAATTATAGATTTTACCTCCCTCATAATGAGTCATCTGAAACTTCAGCTCTACATGCAAATATGTGTGTGTGTGTGTGTGTGTGTACAATTACAATATAGCAAACTTAAATCCATTGCTTTTGGCTCACTTTTTATTTAGTATATTTTATCAAATTAACTTACCTAATTTCACTATGTCTAAGTCATTAAAAGCTCAACTCATTTTAATATTAAAATGTCAGAAAGCACATTGGATGAGACTTCTGATATTGTTTTAATTTCTAGCAGAATATGACTTTCAACAGACTGTTCAACCCATTTTCCTCCAGTTGATACAGTGGTTTTTGAAGTTTTCTCTCTGGGTAGCTAAGGGGCTGCTGGAGGGAAGAGCAGCACCCCAAGTCTCCCTCTTCCACTCCATTTCAACAGGAGAGGCACTTCCTTTTAGCTCTTTAAATAAAGGACTGCTGTGCGAGCTTTGATTTGGGTAGCTGAGGGCACCTGCAAAGGTTGGACAAGCAAGAGCAGAGCCACTGATTTGCTTAGTTTGTAAAACAAGGGGGCAAATTTTGATGATTTCTGAATTTTCTTCTACCTCTGCTAGTCTCTGATAATCCATCTTTAGGGAGCTGAGAAAGAAGTCACAATCTCTATTGTTTCCAAATATTTGATTATTGATTGTAGGATCATTTTAATCAGATCTACAAAAGGGCAGAAGATGCAAATAAATCAGAATGGAGGAAGCATACAAGTAAGACAAGCTTCTTGAGCAGTGATATAGATAGCTGGGTCGAAAGAAAATGAATTTTCCATGGGGAAGATGCCTCTGGGGGAAAATCCCCTTTAGCAGAAGAGAAGAAAGAGCTCTCAGCCCTCTGTGCAATGTATTAAGCCATAGTAATAGCAGCGCTTCCTCTTCCTTATCTTCCTTTTCCTACCTAGGGGCATAAAGGTATGATACCTTTCCTCACCAATCATAAAGGTCATGTGACACTTCTGTAGCAAAAGACACATTAACAAAAGAAAAGCATAATAAGTTTATATGATCAACGTTTTTCTTGACTTGGGAACCAGTCTTCAGAAATGAAGACTCAAGGACCCAAGGAAAAGTGTCTATTTTTATGCTTAAGTTTGATGAAGAATGAACAGTGTACAGAAATGTATTTGGACAAAAGGTTATGCTCTAATGATAATAGAGAGAGGGGTGAAACCCAGCAAGGCCTATCTGTTCATATTCTTCTTGGCCTCTGTGCGGCATTCCTTTCCTCCAAGGACAGGATACCTGTTCCATGGGGTCTCCAAGAGAGAAAGGAGAAGGTCAGAGAGTGACTTTTCTAGGTTTTATGACTTGCTTTGGGGAATAGGATTTTAGTTTCTACGACCCACCTTGGTGAAGAAGAATTCTGGTTTCTGTGCCTCACTTCAGAGGGAGAGGGCAGGTCAGGAGATAGGAGTACTGGAGGTCAGCAAGACCTTGCTTCTGAGGCCCTTCCAATCTCCTTCTGTTCAAAGTACTCAGCATGCCAAGACACCATACTTTGGGGTTTCATGTTCTGAGCCCTGACACCTATTTGAAAATACTTTCTTAGAATTTTCTATGTAGCACTGCTTTGAGATGTATCTCAACATGGTGTTGCTAACGATCATTTAATTATTTTCTTAAATACATATTGTAGAATTTAGGAGAAGGTTTTTTTCCTTCAGATATACATAATACTTTTTTATTATTCAAAATGAGCAAATGCATTCTTGGCATTCAACATAAGTTAAATAATAAGTATCCTTTTCTGAATTGTTCCTTTTCCATTTCAGCTGACCTGAATAATGTGCGTTTTTCTGCCTACCGTACTGCGATCAAAATCCGAAGACTACAAAAAGCACTATGTTGTGAGTTATTCTACCAAAGTTAATCACTCCGTTCTTTGGATAGACTTTTTTGTTTTTTAAAGGAAAGACAAATGAAGAGGGTGATGTGTTTGTAGCGTTAATCTGATTGTCAGTGTACCCCGCTCAAAGAGTTGGCTGTGTTTCTATAAATGTTTTATTATTTGCCCCATCCACATGCAGTAGTGAAACAACTGAACATATGCCATTCTCAGCTGGAGAACAAAATTAACCAAAACACAGGAGTAATGTAAAAAGCTTTTTCAAAACTTATGCTGCCATCCAATTCTAAAGGATTAAAGCTGGGTGCAGTGGCTTATGCCTGTAATCTTAT
>CAUYQG010001035.1:0-23538 GCA_963574415.1 Tarsius wallacei
CAGAGATTTTGGCCATAAAAATTTCATCCATGAAGTAAATAACAAGATGACAAGCATGAAAAGCAGAATTAATCAAGCAGAATAAAGAATCTCAGAACTTGAAGACCAAAACATGTAATTAATAAATGTGCAAAAGACAGCTGCATACTTATATACCAACAACAAGCAGTCAGAGAACCAAATAAAAAGCACAATCCAATTCACAATAGCCACAAAAAAGTGAAATATCTTGGCATCTTCCTAACCAGAGAAGTGAAAGATCTTTACAAATGCTCAAAGAAATCCTAGAAGTCACCAAAAAAATGGAAAAAATATGCCATGCTCACAGAAAAGAGGAATCAACATCATTATGATATCCATCCTACCAAAGGCAATGTACAGATTCAATGCGATACCCATTAAATTACCAACATGATTCTTCTCAGACCTGAAAATGACAATACAGACATTCATATGGAAACATAAATGACCACGAATAGCCAAAAAAAAAATATGGCAAAAAAACAAACCAGGAGGTATCACACTTCCAGACTTTAAACTTTACTAAAAGCCTACAATAATCAAAACAGCCTGGTATTGGTACAAAAATAGGCATATAGACCAATGGAACAGGATAGAGTTTCTGGAAGCAAAATCTCAATTTCTCAACCAACTCTTTGACAACATCTTTGAAAAAACCTCCAACAACAACCACTAGGGAGAGGAGAACCTATTCAGTAAACAGTGCTGGGAAAACTGGCTGATCACATGCAGAAGATTGAAACAGGACCACCACCTATCACCTACACAAAAAAAATCAACTCTAAATGAATCAAAGACCTAAACATAAACTCTCAAACTATAAGAACCTTAGAAAATGCAAGAGACACCCTTATGGAAATTGGAACTGGCAACCAATTCCTGATCAAAATCCCAAATGCCCATGCCATAAGAGATAAGATAGACAAGTGGGGACCTCATCAAACTGAATAGCTTCTGCAAAGCAAAAGCAATCACCAAGAGCAGGGTGACAGCCAATGAAATGGAAAACATATTTGCCAACCATATATCTGAAAAAGGCCTAAAATCCTGAATCTACAAGGAATACCAATGTGCTGAAAGGAACAAAACCAACAGCCCCATTAAAAAGTGGGAAAGAGACATGAACAGACACTTCTCAAAAGAACATATACGGGCAGCCAACAGACATATGAAAAAGTGCTCAGACTCATTAATCATCAGAGAAATGCAAATAAAACCACACTGAGATACCACCTAATCCCAGTAGGAATGGCCATCGTTAATAAAACAAACAACAACAGATGCTGGTGAGGATGGGGAGACAAAGGAACGCTTCTATACTGCTGGTAGGAATGCAAACTAGTGAAACCTCTTTGGAAAAATCTGTGGCAACTTCTAAAAGAACTAACCATTGACCTCCCGTATGACCCAGCAATCCCGCTACTGAGAATATTCCCACAGGAACTCAAATCATTCTACAAAAAAGATACCTGCACATGCATGCTTATTGCAGCATTATTCGCAATAGTAAAAACATGGAACCAACTGTGCCACCCATCAAAAGTGGACTGAATTTAAAAAGATGGTACATACACTCAATGGATTGTTATGCAGCTATAAAGAAGGGCAAACATATGGACTTCACAGCAACTTGGATGAATTTAGGGTCTATCATACTCATTGATCTACCACAGAAACAAAGAACAGAGTACCGTACGTTCTCACTCATAAGTGAACCCTGAACATTTACCCTAATACTATAAGAAAGGGATTGGCAGTAGCGGGACACTGCCAGGGAAGGGGAACACGTAACATCAATGAGTATACCTGATCTCAAACCAGGCAAAGTGAGGAACAAAGGGAGGCTCAAACTTTGCCTGTACTTTGACCACTTGTATACCTAATCCTGAATTGTACCCCATATCTTTGAAATAAAATTTAAAAATTAAAAGGAAAGATGTTTAACCTTGAAAACTAGGAGACATGCACACGACAATAAAATAATAATGAAATATATTTTATACCCATTAGATGTCAGAAATCAAGAATTCTGAGAACACTAATTGTGGATAAGTTTATAGTAATATAAATGAAGACAGTGGGATAATAAAAATCACAAAAGGGTGCTACCACTTTGGAAAACAATTTTGCATTATCACGAAAAATATTTTCTTCTTTCAGTCTACAAACCAGCAGAGTGTATATGGGGTATATTCTAGCGGATATTTCTAGCCTGCCTGCAGAGGCACACAGCAGTGCAGAGACCTGGTTGAAGACAAGCTAGGAAAGTGATTCATTTAGCACTTAGGGCAGCCCAGCTTTGTTCCTTTACCACAGAGGGTTTATATATCTGTGTATGCACTATAAGAGGAATAAGATGATTAAAAATAGCATTGCTGAGAAAAGCAAAAACAGAGAAGTGTCTTAACATGGAGGACACATAAATAAATTGAGGTGCATTCAAACAGTAGCATCGTTTGTAGCAGAAAAGTAAAAGAACTACAATATAAGTAACAATATATACGAATTGTATATATATTATGTTGATGAAGGAAACTACTCTGCATACCAAAAATAAGCCGACTAACATTAGAAAAAGTATGTTTATGTGTGTGATTATGCCCATATATGCATATGTATATATGGGGGGGCACAAAAAACCCATAATTTATTTATATAAAATTGAGTATTTATTCTTACACGTTTAAACTTCAGTCACCTTCAAAGTACTCTCTGCTTGATGCAATGTACCAATGGAGACACTTTTTCCACTGCTCAAAACAGTTTCTGAACTCATCCGTTTTGATGCCTTTTAGTGTTTCTGGTGTTTTTTGTTTTACTTCTTTCACATCGGCAAAACATTTCCCTTTGATGACTTTTTCCTCCAGAGAAGCAACAACAACAAAAAGTTGCTTGAGGCAAGATCAGGTGAATAGGGAAGGTGGGTCACAGGGGTCATGTTGTTTTGGGTCCAGAATTTCTGAACACTCAGCACAGTGTCAGCAGGGGCACTCATAAGTCACCCATCGTGAAATGGGCAAATGGGTTGAAAGAATCTCCAAAAAAAACCTCACTGAAGCTGAACGCAGCCTCTGAAAACAATGCTAGCTGGTACACGGATGCCAATGGTTTCCTAGAACACTTACCTGAGGGGAAGCCTGTGCTACAAGGGGTCCACTCTCCAAAGGTAACTTGGCGCTTGGGCAGTCCCTCCATATAAAGCATAGGTTTGCTGGGTTCAGCATTTTTGTTTGACAGGTTTTTTGGTTTTGTTTTTCCTTTAGTACTTTGAATGTATCATCTCACTCTTTCCCAGCCTATGAAGTTTCCACTGAGAAGTCTGCTGCCTGCTTTATTGGAACTCAATTATATGTAATGTGTTCTTGCTGCTTTCAGTATCCACTCTTTGTTTTTGATTTTAACAGATTAATGATAATATGTCTTAGTGTAGTGTTGTTTGGTTTGAATCTGATTGGAGGCTTTTGATCTCACTATATCTCATTATTTATATCTTTCCCCAGGTTTAGAAAGTTTTCAGCCATTAACTCTTAAATAAGTTTTCTGTGCCTTTGTTTCTCTTGTCTCCTTTAGCTCCTATAATTTGAATATTTGCTTTCTTGATGTTGTCTCATAACACCTGCAGACATGCATTTCTTTGTATTCTTTTTTCTTTTTTTCCTCTGTATGTTTTTAGCTCAGTTTTTTAGTTCACAGATCCTTCCCTTGCTTCCACTGTTGATGTTCTAAATTTCTTTTTCATAACATTCATTATATTTATTTTTTAGCTTTAGAATTCATATTTTTTCATGATTTCAATCTCTGTGATATGTTTTTCTTTTTTTGTATTTGTTGGATTGTTTATCTGTATTTTCTTGAGATTTTCTGAGCTTCTTTAAAACAATTATTTTGACGTCTCTGTATCACAGTTTATAGTTCTCCACTTTTGCAAGATCAGTTATTGATGAATTATCATATTATCTTGGGGGTAATAAGTCTCCTTGGTTTTTCATATTCCTTGTTACCTTGTGATAGGTGTCTGTGCATTTGGTGAAGCAGTCAGCTGTTTCAGATGTTGCAGGGCATTTTCAAGGGGGAAATCATTTCCCTTATGGAGTAGTATTAGGGTACTGGCTGGACAAAGTGCAGTGGCGCTGGCACTAGTGACAGCACAGCTATGTCTTTTCGGTGTAACTCTGTCAGCTAAGGTTTGTGCTGCACGCCTTGAAGCCAGGGACTGCAGTGTGAGCTAGCTCTCAAGGGCAGCTGACTTGGTGTCCAGGGAATAAGCATGTACACCAAGGCCTTGGTTCCAGGGTCCAGGGTAAAAACTAGCTTTCTATGGTGATAGCTCTGCTCTGTCCAAGGCATGAGTGGGTGCAGTGAAGCCATCGTTTGGGGGTTTGGAATGCAGTCACTTGCAGAGTAGCTGGAGCTTAAGGGCCACGGTTGTGTGCAGGATTGGGAACAGTCACAGCTCGGATTTCTAAATGGTTTAACAGAGGTTGTTTCTGGAGGGAGAGACGTCTGTAACCTTGTCTCCCTCTCGGAGTTCCTTGGCAAATGGTTATTGGTCACCTCCGTGGCAAAAGATGCCAGTGCCCTCTGTAGAACAGGTTGCTGAAAACCATGGCTTCCCACCACATAGCTGACATAAATAGCCTTCAGATTTTTTCTTTGTTCCTTGCTGTCTACTGAAATTTCAAGTATACTGATCTCAGCAGTGATCTTTTTTGTATAGATGTTAGATGTTTTTGCTCCACTGTGGTGTTGTTACAGCTCCCTAACTAGCCTCTTGAGCCCATACAGGGGAAATTCTAGTTTATGTATAGCTGAATATAGATATACACATATATCTATATTCAGCTATATATATGCATATACATATATGCATATTGAGGAGATGAAGGCTGATATCTCATGCTTTGCCATGTTAGTAACATCTGATGGTGATAATTTATCAGGGACAGGTGTCTGATGAAGGAAGAGACAAGAAATATGATTCAGAAATGAAATTGTCCCAAGATGAAAGAGAATGGGACAGATGTTTCTGGCTTGACTGGTTTGGTAGTCAAAAGAAAGAGAATTCAAGATTTTTAGGTGAGGGATGAGAGAAACACAAGAATAAGAAAGAGTCGAGGATTTAAGAAAAGTATGAAATAGACAAAAAGAGCAGGGCCAGTTTCATGTGCAAGTATTTGGGGCTGGAAAACTTATGCTAATTAAAGTTTCCAGTAAACTACAATCTTAGAGAAACAACCAAAAATACAACTAGAACTAACAAAAGCATTTGAAAATCCTTGCTTTCTGAGAGTCTTTCCACAAATCATCAAGAATTATATGCCACCACTATAACTTTATTTTAATCACAGTTCTACAGATGAATACTGTTATAAATTCCAAGAAAATTTTGCCAGGGGAAATATTTATGGTTTCCCTTTCGGAACTGTAATTTCCCCTTGTCATCATAAAATAAAGCTATTATAGATTTCTTGATGATAAAAGAAAATGAAAATTTTATTAATTGTTGTACTTTAAAACTCCAGTTCTTGAGTTAAGCTCCAAAACATAATTGAACCCTCTAAAAAGTACTATTTGCCAAATTTTGCTTTGTAACTGCTATTACATAAAATTAAATGAGTAGATGACCAGTACAATAATAATTAGAGAGAAAAATAACTCTCACAGATAAATGAGATATTTTATTATTTCCACACTAAAATATGTGTTCTCCCTCAAACATTACCAAGGAGAGACGAATAATTGAATCAAGATATTTCTATTGCTTGCACAAGCACACAAAAATGGTTCGTTTTTGTTTTCAGTTGCCTTTGGCCCTAGATTTTCAAGCCATGAAGAAAATCAATGCCTTTATGGACTTAGACTTTAAAGAGGGACTTATAAATCTGGAAAACCAAAACAAATGCTCTTCAGGGGACATATGTTTTATACAAGTGAAGCACAGGGGAACCCTGTACTACAGGAGGCCCACCCTCCAAAGATAATTTTCAGTTCTGGGGGGGTCCCTCCATATGTATGTGTGAGTATATACACAGTAATTGTATGATATGATATTTGTTCTCCCAAGAAAGTCATTATCTCTACATTGCTGAAGGATAGGTTTGCTGGGTAAAACATTTCTGGTTAGCAGTTTTTTGTTTTGTCTTGTTTTTCCTTTAGCATTTTGACTATATCACCTCACTATTTCCTGGCTTATAAAGTTTCTGCTGAGAAGTCTGCTGCTTGCTTTCTTGGAACTCCATTATATGTAATATGTTTGTTTTCTCTTGCTGTTTTCAGTATCTACTCTTTGTCTTTGATTTTAACAGTTTGATTATAATAAGTCTTGGTGTAATATTATTTGGTTCAGATCTGATGGGAGGCTTTTGATCTTGCTACATTGCAACTCTTAACACCTAGAATGCTTATTATGCAATGCTCTTTCTCTTATAAAAAACTATCTCACCCAAATTTCCTTAGTCAAGCAATTCTATATCTCTAAGTGTTCTGCCTTAGGATGATAGCTTACTCCCATGTTCCCTTACAAAGAAACTTATGCCAGGGCATTATTTTATTTTGCTGAATTACCCTGCTTCAGAATTATATTTCTCTCAATGTTTTGGCCTATCGTCTGCAAGCCTATGTGTAGCCAACCACAACATAATTGCACCTTTGATATTAAATAAATGTGGCATGATTCAACTATATTAACTATTTATCCACTAGATTATATTCAGTATTAGTTTTTAAATTGTGATTTATCTTTTAAGTAAATTTGATTCTTTTGAGACTATCAAGACTTTAAAAAGATTCATTCAGCTTCTGTAAATAGGTCAAAAGTGACATAATGACATTTTTGGTAGTTTTTTAAAGGAACTGCTTTGTAGAACCCAATGCTGATATTCATGTTTGGATGAATATATTAATCTCATTACATAAGAGTCAAAAACCTGTCAGCATGCTACTGTCTACATAAAATATAGATTCTCCAGTGATACTTATTGACATTTTCCTACTTTGCTTTAAATTTCATTTTTAGTTGTTTTTTTTTCTCTGTAAGAGTATTTCTGGCATTTTCTCTCCTCCCATTGTTGTATTGTATCCCAAAATGTGTAACATAGTGTTAATCACAGTATAAGCATTAACAAAAGTAGCTATTTTATTTCTAATGTTAATAATTTAAATTATTGAAACAGACAAATTGCCTAGCACATAATATGTGCTCAATAAATGTTATTTTAATAAAAGAATAAAATGAATGAATTTAAATGTGTTACAAAACTTCTATTCTTCTCTTTAAAATTTTAAATAAATTTATTCAAGCTTGTAACTCTTGTAAAAACTTGCAGACTTACCTCTTCACTAAGTTATTCAGATTCTGAAATTCTTTTAGAAAAAGTCCGCCCCATCAGCCTCTGCTTCTCACTTGGTTCCATGCTCATTTGTCTGACCTGATCTCCTAAGATGCTTTGTCTTCTCCTTACACATTCCAACAACTTCTGAAAGATAATGAAGAAAATAAATGAATGACACTTGCTAATACAGGTCATACAACTACTACACACATAAAAAAAGAAACAATGATGAAAACTTCCAATAATATCTAAATATCTTCTGAGTATATTATTTAATTAAAATAAAATAATAAGAGATATTGTTTAAATAAAATACATTCTTGGTGTACCTTATAATTTTATCACCCTAAGGTCCTTGGGCTAAAAGGAAAGAACCTGCTAATACAGTAAAAGTATAAAAACAATGGACTATATTATATAAAGTCCATGGTAGGAATAAAAGTAAACATACTAAGAACAGCAAGAAATACTGGAATACTTTCTCAGTCTGGCTCTTAAAGATTCTCTGAAATGCCAAGGATGATGGACATGCAGAGAATAATAGCAAGGAAAGACCAGAATGATCTCATGATTACAAAATTATTTACATCTGAGACCAACTCAAATTTAGGAGACAGATGCTACTTTTTATTCTTTTCACCCCATTCATCTCCAACAGAAAGAAATTTTGGATCATGTTGGGTGCATTCTAGGACATTAATGGCATTAAACCTGAGTGTCTCAGTGAAGCTGCAATAAACTATAAAATGCAAAATGTGTCTCTTGCAGAATGCAGGAAAAGAAATTTTTGCAGAAAAAAAATTCTGTTGTAAAAAATGTTTAAACGGTAAAAGAATAGACCTCTGAAGACTGATGACTTCCTTCCTTCCCTTCCCCTTCCTCATGATCAAATCTAAAACTATTTAAAAATATATATATCATGCACAAGTGCTGTTGCATTTTTGAACTGAAAGATTCTTTTGCGGGGGCTACTGAGTTGGGTTTTGCTTTCAGAAGGCACCAGGAAAGCAACAGAGAGCCTTTTCCTGATTGAAACATTGACTTCATGTATATTTTTTGCACTGATTGCAGAGTAATAAAACGAAGCAAAATGAGCAAACATTGAATTGCTATACTCGTAGCTTCTCAAACCTTGGAAAATGTTTTACAGTTCTATGTCACTCAAGAGAGAAGATTAACCTCATTCAGTTCAATTCAGATCTGAATTTTGATCCCAAGCCTCTTCCTTTATTGAAAGGAAGAGACAATAAATATAGTAACTTAAAAAAAACCTTTCTATTAAATTGATTTATTAACATCACACAGAAATAAGAGCTTAAACGAGCTTAGATATGGAATCATAATCATTAATTCAGTAAAAAACAAGTTATACTATTTCAATTGTATTTAAAGGCAGACTCAACTGGAAAAACAGGAAATGTGATGGTGTGAGTTCAGATTTCAATAAGAATTTTGAAGGTTTCTCTCTTGCTATCCAAACGTAGTTCAAAAGTAAACGGATGCAGAAGTTAGTTCTGTGAGACATTTTTTCTTTGCAAATAACAGAGTGAGTAAAGGGGCTTAAGTGGTAAGGATTTATTAGTGAATCTTATCTCCCAGGCCTTCTGGAGATAGATGGCCCCAGCTGACCCCATAAAGAACTGATATGACCTCAGAATTGGCTGACACGGCTAGGCCTTATGCTCTCCCATTCAGCATAAATTATTTGTGTGCCTCCCTTCCAAAGAGCATCTTGTCCTTGGGCAAGACAGCTCACTGCAGTAGGGCAATCCTCTTACCTGATGGAGCTGGCAGCTATATAAATAATTGGAGGGGTATAACATGTCTGTGGATTGGAAGGCTTCATATTGAGTTTGTAAATGTTCCCCAAATTCAAGTATTTTTGTGAATATGGAAGTACTTAGACTATAATTTATATAAAAATACAAAGGTTCAAGAATAAACAAGGTAATGTTGAAGAAGAAAACAAAGCTAAAAGACTTAAACCACCAAATATCAAGACCTATTATAAAACTATAAAACTAGTTAAGTCAGTGTGGAATCAGTGGAAGGGTAGACAGGCCAATGAAACATAATAGAAAGTTGGGAAACAATTTGTTCATATGTAGCCTTTGGATTTATGACTGAAGTGGAGAATGAATGATTTTTGTAGTAAGTATTTGCTGTGTCAACTGAATGTCTACATAGAGAAACAATTCTGACTCCTACTTCATACCATTTGTAGAAATTAAGTCCAGATGGATACGGTTGTAAATATGTAAGGTAAAACAATAAAACTTTTAGAAATAAACTACATCTTCATAACCTAGAAGGAGGCAAAAATTTCTAAGACAGGACACAAAAACTGCTAATCATAGATATATTTGACTATATTAAGAGTAGCAACCTCTGTTTATCAAACAATGTCATGGAAAGGGTAGAAAGACATTCTACAGAAAGAAATGAACATCTGCCATACAAATATCCTAGAAAGTTGTTTCCAGAATATACAAAGAGCTGATAATCAGTAAGAAAAAGTTGAAACAGAAGCTAAAAATCGGAAATATGGAAGACTGAGGCCAAAGGATCACCTGAGCCCAGCAGGTCGACACTGGGGTGACCGTGAGCATGCCACTGCACTCCAGCCTGAGCAACAGAGTGAGACTTTGACTCAAAAAAAGGGGGGAGGGGCAATAAACAGGCAATGACTAATAAATTTACCAAAAACTCCCTTCAAATTTATTGTTAAGAAAATGTGAATTAATTTCATAATAGGATGCCACTGCCAACAGAATGGCTAAAATTTCAAAGATTAATTAATGAATAATGAATGAACACTTATTAACAGTACCAATTATTGCTGACGATGTGTAGCAAAAACTAATACTAGAAATTTTAGTATCTATTAAATCTGAACTTATTCCTCATTATGACCCTGCAATTTCCTCTGAAGTATGTACTTAAAAGAAATGGCTGCATGTGTTTACCAAAAACAAAATCTCTAGAATGTTCAGAGCAACCCTATTCATGAGATCTTCAAACCGGCGATTATCCAAAGATCCATGGAATAAATGATTAAACAAACTACATAACTAGACAAGTATATTCACACAATGGAATACTATTTATTAATGAGAATTAACACAATAATATGGACAAATCCTATAAATAGTATTAAGAAAGAGAAGAAGCCCACACAAAGAAAGGAACACAGTGTAACATTCCGTTTATACAACGTTCAAGCACAGACAAAACTAAGCCATGGTGCGAGAGGTCTAGAGAGAGAGGGGTTGCCTTTGCGACAGTGAGTGACAAGAGGTGGGCAAAAAGGGGCCCTTAGGAATGCTGGTGCCCTTTCAATTCTTGATCTGGGTGCTCATGACACAAGTGTGATCACTTTGTGACAGTCCATCAAGCTTTACACTCATGATTTGTGCATTAAAAAAGAACATATGGGCCACCCCCTTCAGTCCCCTCCCACTATGGAAACTTTTCTGTCCTCTCAATAAACCCTGCTTTCTAAAATAAAAAAATTTAAAAAATAACGAAAAAAAGAAATATACATAACCTACTTTTCTGAGTATATTCTATGTTTTAATGCATATTAAAAAGTTAAGGAAATAAAATCCATGCAATTCTTCCTATTTCAGAGTCAAAATAATGTTTATGCGAGTGTTATTTCTTTAACACATATATTTACTTGTGCTTGCTCCTTTAATTATAAAAACCCATGTTTTCGCCTCAGGATTGATAAAAACACATTTTAATATATGCTAGAGAGATTTTGACATCAAGCTTCAGGACATAACCTCCTCTGCAAATCTGTAGTTTGCTGTTCACCCTGAAATTCACTTTTCTAAATAACAGGGTCAAACAGTGTGTGGTCTGAAAAGCAGAAATAGTATGACAGAAGCAAATAATGTCTATTGAATGTTATGTTAACTTAGGTAATCCTATTTTATTTCATCGTAAATATCTGTTGGCTCCCAAACTCAATTTTATTAGGTTAACACGTTAGGTTCTTTTGACTTAAATATTAGTTTTGAACATATTTCAATAAAAAAGTTATGAGTATTTTAATTAATTTAATTGAAATAGATGCAGAACTAGGTCTGCCAGGATCAAGTAGCTTCGGGTATCTTTGATTTAATAATCATCAGATTTGTAGGTACTATTTTGATCACTAGGTGGAGCTTATATAGTATTACTAAAGTTATAAAAATACTATGAAAACAATATAAAATTAATTTTGAGTAAAGAAATGCAGGAAATTTAAATTATAAAAGAAGATAAATCTCTTGTGGATGGCAGAGTCCATGGTGGGTAGACATTTTTATTAAAATTTGGTTTGGTTTATAGAGACATCACAGATTTAAATAAGAAATGAAAACCTCATAGTTTTAGGGTGGTTTCAGTGCATAAAATTCAATGCCATAAAATATAAATTCACTTTTCTTTAGTACAGGAAGTATAGAAAATATTGATCATTATGTTAAATGACATTTAGTTTGAGGTCACAAGTATAAAGAAATGTGAAAGAAGATAGCAGGATAAAAATGTGAAATATAACATTGTTTAAAGTGGAAAGGAGAAACTGCACTACACACAAAATGAGGACTAAATAGTAAAAACGCTAACATTGCAGAGAAAAATGTAGCGATCACTCCAGATTGTAGTCTGAATCAGCAGGATTGATAAGAAAGAAAATATGCTGTGTGGATTAGAGAAGCTGCATGGTAATTCTCCAACTGTACTATTCATCTAAATCTTGGCACAGATGCTGAATTTTGAAAAGGACTCAAAAAAGAGCATTTAGGAAATGAAAAATAAATTCAGGTTACACAGCACGGTGAAAAGAACA
The DNA here is from genome assembly GCA_963574415.1 of Tarsius wallacei. Lineage (NCBI taxonomy): Eukaryota > Metazoa > Chordata > Mammalia > Primates > Tarsiidae > Tarsius > Tarsius wallacei. Next base: position 12,193 of record CAUYQG010001035.1, read on the forward strand.
ATGAAAAAAAGAGTGTGTGTTCTTAAGGTTACAACAATGTCACCAGCTCACCAGAGGCCATGGTCAAGTCATCTCATTGCTTTCAGCCTCCCTGTCCTCGTGCGTCAAATGAAAACATTTACAAAATTATCTCATCGTTCTCTCATGGGTCTCAGATTTTACAGCATATTGAACTAGGAATACATGGGGAATCGAGAGACTATTAAAACCCACTACAGTGGTTTCAAATAAGTGTGCTGGTAGTCAACAAAAGTCAATCAGCTGTTCACTACATTCACTAAAGACAGATCTTGCGAGAAAATGAGTTTAGTCAGAAGGAAGAACGGTAGAGGTCAAGCTAGTGATGCTCAATCCTCACAGCCTTAGAGTCGACTGGGAACTTCTTTAAAAATGTAGCCCTGCAGGCTTTGCCCCAGGATTCTGTTCCATACAATCTCAGATGTGGTCAGGCATCTATGTGTTCTAGAAGTCTCCCTCAATGGTTCTAACTTTGACAAGGTGTGGTCATCTCTGAATTCGACATGATAAAATATTACCTGCCAATGAAAGGTGGTAGACAGACTTTCTATGAGTCAATAACTATTAGAAAATCCATTAAGTACAAAATGAACACTATAACCATAATACATATTAATGTCTATTAACACCCAAACGCATTTACTAGACGCTTTTCTAGGTGCCTTCAATATATCAGCTTAATTAACTCTCTCAACAGTGTGATGTGTTTACTTATATTTTCCTATTTTTAAAGATGGGGACACAGTCTTAAAAGAGTTCATAAATCGAGAGGTTCTGTGCCCACACTGTGCTGTATTCTATATGATTTTTATCTTCAGCTATGGACTTTCATTTGCTTCCAGTTTAATACTATCTGAAGTACTTATGGTTAAAAATAAAGTAATGGAAGAATGTCAGTTCTTTTTCTATATTTTATTTTCTCCCCAAAACATTCCATTAATATAAAATGCCTGTTTAGTGAATTCAATATAAAACATGGTTTAGTTTTCCCAAGTTATAATCCACATCCCTAAATTAAACTCATTTGAAAGTATATTTTCTTCTGGAAAATATTATCTCTATTTTAATTTTAATTGTCTGCATTTTAACCGTGACTAAATTACCTTAGCTTTCTCGTCAAGTTTGGTGTTCTATAAACTGAAACATAAAATTGCTATATTCTTTTTCAAAATTTCTGTTGAAGTCAATATTGTGACTTTCGCTATGTCAGAAACTCTCCTGTGTTGTTCCATGCAGTCCCTGAGCTTAGGCCTTTTACGAGTCTTTGAGATTAAGATATTTCAAACCTCAGTGACTATATGTTTCCACTGGGATATTGGAAACAGACTTTACAGTCTCCACACACAATGCAATTTTAAAAATAAAATTCCGTGAATTAAGACTCTCATAAATCGTTGAAAATACTGCTGTTGCAAGCAGCTGCTTTGTTGCATTTGATCCCCATGCTAGGCAGAGTTCATTGCAAGATGGCATTTAAGCCTGGGCTGCCCTTAATTAGCATGAAGGTCTCGTGGAGGGATTATGCCTTGGCAAAGAGCTTATGCCTATTAAAAAATTTCAGACAGAAGATCGATATGCAATCACCCCTTGAAGTACACTAATCAGAATACACTACCTTGAAGAAAATATCAACTGAATCTATTTACTATCTAACACAGCGAGGGGTCTGGCAGTAGAAGGAGTTGCAAACTGAGTTAAGACCAACAAGAAAATCCGAGCTTCGCTTCCATCCCGCAAAATGAAATACACGTTGTAAGAAGAGCCTTTTCACAGAGCACTCATTGGAATCACTTAATCCGAGGGGCTCCGGTGGTGTAAATTTTGCATTTAAGCCACAACCCCTGAATGGACATGAGCGCACATGTATTGATTTGTTCTAATTGTATATACTGGGAGTAAGAAAAGGGAGGTCAAGAGGAGACCTTCTGGAAGGTCAGAACGGTTCTGAAAATGTTTCTGTGTTTACTGTTAATGTGGTTGTTTTTCTCATCTGTTTCCCTGTGAAAATAAGAAATAATCATTTCAGCTGTTTTTCAAAGTCAAAGTGCTGACAGCAGCCTACAAATCTTCCTCCCTGTGACTTACCACGCTGACATTTCTTCTAATGCCCTTCCCCTCACTCTGCCCCAGTGTAATTGACTGAATGTTTCTACTTCCCAAAACTTGTATGTTGAAACCCAATCCCTGAAGGTGACGAAACAGGCAGAGGCTTTTGGGGGATAATCAGGTTATGAAGACAGAACTCTTCTTAACGGAATCAAAGAGGCCTGCAAGCACTCACTCACCCCTAGCATCATGTCAAGATGCCGTGAGAGGGCACCATCTGTGAACCAGGGAGCAGGCCTGAACTGGACACCAAATCTGCCCGTGTCTTGTTCTTGGACTTCCAGCCTCCAGGACTGGGAAATACGTGAGTGTTGTTTACAAGCCCCCAGTCGGTGATATTTTGTTATACAGCCTGAACAGACAAAGACACCAGCTGCAATGGCTACACACACTGGACACACTCCCTCTGCAGGGTCTCCGCACCAGTTTCCTCGGCCTGAATTGCTCTGGCACTCCCCGCTTCCAGGTTTTGACGCGAATGTCTTCTCACAGTAAGATCTTTACTGCCCACCCTATCTTCATTGCAAACCACTACTAACCCCAGACAAATTTGGTGTATCTCTGCCTCTTCGATTTTTAAAAAATAGTTCTTATCTATCATATCATGTGTTTAAACATGTACGTTGTTAATTCACTGTCTCCCTTCCTGAAACATAAAGACTTCTGTTTGTTGTTCACTGCTATTTCACCAGAATCTAGAACATTGCCAGTCATGTAGCACTCACTCAGTAAACACTTGCCAAGTGAATGAAAGAAATTTTGAATTATGCTTTTGCTTATCTTTTTGAATGGGTGACAGTGAAGAAAGTCAAAGTTGGGGAGAACACAGCCCACTCTAAGTGGGGCAAACACCAAGAGAAGGGACAGTGGATGGCAGTGTTAAAAAGGAAAAGAAGGGCCGGGCTCGGTGGCTCGGCCTGTCATCCCGCACTTTGGGAGGCCAAGGTGAGTGGATGGTCTGAGCCCGGAGGTTCAAGACCCACCTGGGCAACTTGGCGAGACCTCATCTCCACAATAAATCAAAAAATGAGTCGGGCGTGGTAGTGCACACCTGTAGTTCCAGCCACTTGGAAGGCTGAAGTGGAAGGATCGCCGGAGCCCAGCGGGTCGAGGCTGCTGTGGCCGGAAGCGGTCACTGCACTCCAGTCTGGGTGACGGAGTGAGACTCCAACTCAAGAAAAAAAAAAAAAGGAAAAGAAGGAAGTCCATACTTTCCCATAGTGAGACATAAGACCTAGACATTATCGTAACCAGTTTAGTTTTCTTAACCCAACGCAGTGTCTTCAGATCTGGCCTTTTGCTGTGTGATGAGTTGCAGACGCAAGTTGCTATTCTTCCAGTATTAATTTCTGGGATGTTTTGCTTCTGACTCATCTTAATAATAACCCCATTTGATATAACTCATTTCCTAGTTCCTTTCCGAAGCTCCATCTAACAAGATTTCTATTTATTTTGCCCCAGTTGTGATAATGAGTTGGAATGCCAACCAACAAAACAGAAGTTCTGTCCTTTCTGTTGGTGGTAATTGTTTAACCCGTAACCTTCTCTCTAGCCCTGGTGGTTCCATCCTATGGAAAAAATGTTACTGCAAACTAGGGCAAAGACTTCTTTCCTGTTTATACCAATCTTTTGCTTACAGGCAGAATGTGCTATTTTCTCTAGCTTTTCCAGAAATAAAACTAATATCTTATCAGTACAAGAAAAATACGATTAAATGAACTCTGAAACCTTCACAGTAGAGATGGTATCTCAGAAAAATACAAGATTTGGGTCTAAAAATGGTTTCCCTGTCCCTTTTCATGTGAGATACAATCAGCCTAGAATTCTCCAGAATGGGATAAGAGAGCCATTTGGAGCCATGCACCACTTTACTAAAGCAAAATTATTTATAAGCTACTCAGATAATCTCAGAAGAAAAGCATATATACTTATTTTATTCATAAAATACATAGTGTTTGTTTATGTGTTATTTTATTTTCCTATTATTCATATATAGCATTGGACTTTGGCTATCATTTACTAATTTATTACAAAGGGAAAGGCACTTTGTAAATACATATGTTTATTATTCCATTAAATCCTCATAAAAGATCTGTTATATAGATTATATTATTATTCTATTTAGAATTTACTAAAGTCAACATAGCTCAGATAATTTGTCCAAGGTTATATCGCTAAGTGGAAAAGCAGGTCTTGCATCCAGCAATCTAAACCCCTGACATATGAGGGAGGACCCCCCAAAAGCCAGGATTATCTTTTGGAAGGCGGGCCCCTTGTGTGGGACAGGTTTCTCCCACTTGGTAAGTGTTCTAGGACCCCATCAGCATCAGTGTACCAGCTAGCGTTGTGCATCACAGTTTGCCGAAGAAATGTCCTGAGTGGTGGCAAACAGGTGACTGGTTCTTCCACCATGACAATGCTCCTGCCCACCCTGTATGAGTGTTCAGCAGTTTTTGAGTAAAAATGGAATGACCCCTGTGCCCCGACCTCCCGAGCTCACCCCGAGTGACTTTTATTTGTTTCCTTGGAAGAAACAAAATTCCTCAAAGGGAAACCTTTTGCTGATATGGAAGAGGTGAAACAAAAGATGGCAGAAGCACGAAAAGGCATCAGAACTGACAAGTTCAAAAACTGTTTTCACTCGTGGAAAAAAGATTCTCAATAGGTATATTGCATCCAATGAAGAGCACTTGGAAGGTGACTGAAGTTTAAATATGTAAGAATAAATACACAGTTTTTTAATAAATAAATTTTGATTTCTTGGGGTCCCACCTCATACTCACCAAACTGGTAAATAGAAGTACGTAAATAAAGAAAATTCCAGTTACCAATACGAAATGTTAGGTCACATATCGGTAACTGCCTATATTTAAATGGAACTTTAGTTGATTGTCAAGGAATGTTTTTCCTGTTTCTGACAGGAGCACCTGTTTTGGAAAATGCGCTGCAAGCCCTGCGTGACCACCCACCTGACAGGCTACCATCACCCTCTTCCTGGAATTGACGTCCCTCTTAATTCTGCCACTCTTGCCCTTGTGCAAGCCATTCTTCACAGAGAAGCAGAGAGACCTTATTAGCATGAGAATTGAAATCTTGTCTGGCCCCTGCTTAAAACTCTTCGGTGTCATATAAACACATCTGGAATCCTTCCATGGCCGTAAACCTGGCATGGTCTGAACCGAGCTGATTATTTTCCGTTCCTTTCGAGCCACTCCTCCTTTTCTCATTAAGCTCATTACATGGTGTTGCCAGCTTTCAAACGTCTTTTCTTCCATATGGCCTTTGCACAACTTTCCGCCTTCTAAGAAGCTCTCTATGGACACCATAGTTCTTCAGGTGTATTAATGTAGTATTATTCTCTAGATTCCAGGTAGACCTTCCACGTTCTCCCTATTTAAAATACACGTGCTATTTCCTGATGCTTCCAAGTGACTTTCTACTGCAACACATTTTTGTTCCCTTCGTGATATTATAATTCACAATTTGCCGGTTTAGTGATTCTTTTGTTGTTTAACCCCCAAACTCCAGGGGAATAGTGGCTGCATACACAGAGAAGCAAAAAGATCTTACTAGCAAGAATTAAATTATGCTGGTCCCTTACTAAAACTCTCATGTGTCATCCAAGCACACTCAGAATCCTACGTGACTATAAGGTGAACTCCATGGAAGAACAACCATGTCTGTCTTTCCATCACTGTGTCTCCTGGTATGTAGTAATAGATCCGTGATTACTTATAAAATGCATTGTATTGCTTCACAAGTTAAAAATAAAAATGGTCCCTAATTTCAGGTAAAACAGTTTCAAATTCTCTATCCCAGCATTCCAGAGTCAGCCAAACTTGCCCAGACATTTGTTTTCCTTCTCTTCCACACCCGCTCTAAACGCTCCACAAACCAGCCCACCTGTGCCCCTCAGACACCATCAGTGTGTTCCTACCTTGACACCTATACTCATATCCTTCTTTTCCGCTCGACTCTTCCAAATGGTGCAAATTTTAAGTGTATCTCCTCTGGCTTTAGGAAGTCTTTCTTCTTTCCACATTCCTTCCAAGAAAGATTCATTGACCCTAATGCGTATTTTTTTTCTATCGAGGAGCACTTTCAAGCACTGAAGATAGAGAAACTACTGCCCCACATTTGTCCACCATTTACTATCCAGGTTTCTTTGTTTTCTAATCTCTATAATAACAATAAAAATGTTGTCTACTTCACCCCTTCTTTTAAATTAATATAACACATTTAATGTGCAGGATATGCTAAGTACTCAATAAATGTTCATTATTTAAAATTATAGCAGAATGTATATCTAGTTAGTTGTCATATTTATTTGACTGCATGCTACAAAGAGATTGTAAACGCTCTGAAAATCTAGGAAAATGTTCTGATCATTTTCCACAGTCTTTTTTGGAAAGAAGATATTCAATTAATATCTATTGACTTGACTGATTGCACTGATTAAAGAACACTTTTTCAAAATGAGGCTTTGTCTGTAAGTGGGCTTCTTTCAGAAACAGGAAAACTATAATTAGCTCTCATTGTGCAGAAAATTCATAAACCTGAATTGCTATGCAGTTTTCTTCTACCAGTATGTGCTGTATGTAACGCTTAAAAATAATTAGCATGTCTTTAAAGGTAATCAGCTTTCCTTCATACTCTATCTAAAATATTTTAGAAAGCATTTTACTGAGTCTTGTGATTGGAATTCTGCATGATGCTAGACTTCACTGGAAACAAACAACTGATTTTTTTTTCATTTAGAACAGTGGCTCCGACATGCCAAAGGATGGTTAAATTAGAATAATTTGTGGTGGTTATTAACATCACAGTTTGGTGGATTCCATGTCCAGCCCACTCATCAGAGTCCCCGGGGTAAAGGCCCTGAAAATTATACTTTACACAAACACCTCAGGAGATTCTTTTTTAAAAATTATTTTAAAGATGTGGGGTACAATTCAGGATTAGATATACAAGCGGACATCATAGAGGTAGTTTGACCCTCCCTTTGTTCCCACACCTCGGGAGATTTCAGTGTTGTAGCCAGGGGTAGGAAACTCTCCTCTAAAAAGCAGTTAAATGGAATCTCCACGTACAAATAAAGGGCAGTAGATGTTTGCATTAACTATAGTTGCTATCACGATATCTTCTGAAATGAAAAAATTTCTGGCTTTAGACTTTGCTTTCACATACATGCCTAAATGCCTTTCCAGTACATTCTTTCTTACTGCAAAATTACTGATAAATTCAAACTTATGGTTTCCCATTTTTTAATATAAAAAACTTTTAAAATAGCCTTATGAAACTATAAAATTTAAAAGTGTATAATTTACAGAAATAGAAGCTTGCCATTACAGAATAAGTGTCAATGACATAAAAAATAGTGCATGTCTACCGAGTTTAAGAATCCGATAGCAGTAGCCGCTTTGAAGCATATATCCATTTTATTGCTGAGTAGTATAATCATTTTATGAATATACCACATTTTGTTTATCCATTCACCAGTTGAGGGACATCTGGGTTGTTTCCACTTTTCGGCTATTATGAAAAATGCTGCTATGAATATTCAAGTACAGGTCTTTTGTGTGGACATATGTTCTTATGTCTCTTGGGTAGATACATAGGAGTGGAATTGCTGGTTCATATGGGAATTTTATGTATTTAAGGTTTAAGAAACTGTCAAAATAAGTTTATGCAAAGTAATTTCACCATTTTGCATTCCCACCAGGAATATATGAAGGTACTCATACACTTGTTATTCATGCTACAACATGAATGAATGTCAAATACATTGATCTAAATGCATGAAGTGAAGTGGTAAGCCAAATACCACATATTGTATGATTCCATGTGTATAAAATATTCAGAAAAGACAAATCCATAGAGGCAGAAAGTAAATCAGTGGTTGCCTGGGAGTCAAAGTAGAGGTTGGATACAAGTGGTTATGAGGAGTCTGAGACAGTGAAATGTTTTAAAACCTGAGTCACAGTGATCATCTCAAACTCTGCAAATTTACTAAATAGTTATGAGTTTTATGACATATCAATAATGCCCAGCTAAAGATATGTATATTTCTGTATATATGTAGACATGGTATGTGAATATACATATATATTCAGTTATATATTTTCAAAAAATTTTATTATTCTCTTAGCAATAAACAGGTTTCTGTACTAGATTGAATATAGAAACATGAGAGCTCATGTAATTATCATTGAGTTAGTGGTTATGTCAATTATCAATTTTCCTGTGTTTTTTTAAAAGTACAATCAGTCCTCTTTTATCCATGGGTCCCACATTCATGGATTTAACCAACTGCTGATCAAACCTATTTTGAAAAATATAGAAACAATACCAAATTTGAAATATAGTATAACAGCGATTTATACAGTCCTGACATAGTATCAGGCATTATAAGTAATCTAGAGATGATTTAAAGTATATGGCAAGATGTGTGTAGGTTTATGCAAATACTACACCATTTTATATAAGCAACTTGAGCATCCTTTGTTTTTGGTAGCCACAAATGATCTTGAAACCAAACCCCCACAAATACTAAAGGGCAATTGCAGGCAATTGTTTCTTGAAGAATGTATAAAAGCACCACATAGTCCAGAAAATGCATCTCAAGCTATATATATATATATATTTACATATATATATGCATATGAGTAAACTTCATATTTTTCTTACTACTCTTAATATTCATTATAATTTATTCCTGACTCATGAATTATTTATATCAGTGTTTTCAACATCTAAATCTATGGGTGTTATTGGCACCATCGTGCTGTTAGTAATTTCAACCTTGTAGTTTTAACATTGTCATTTTAGTCTGTTTGATGTACCTCTTTAAAAATTTATTGCAACCTCTCTGATTGCTCTAGTATTAGGTGATGTATTGTAGTTGCTCTAAGAGTACTTTACTTAAAAAAAAAGTACTCTTGGAGCAATTAGAAGTACTGGGTCAAATGGTAATTCAATTTCAGACATTTCAATACTATTTTTCAAAGTGGTTGAACTAGTTTACAATCCCACCGACAGTGAATGAGCGTTCCCTTTTCTCCACAACCATGCCATCATGGGTTGTTCTTTGGCTTTCAAATAATAACCATTCTAATTGGTGTGAGGTGACATCTCATTGTGGTTTTAATTTGCATTTCTCTTTTTTTTAATTGTACAGCTTCATTTTTATTTGCACTAACTTTTTTAACCTTGCACATCTCTGAACTATGATTTTTTTTTACTTTTTTAATTATTATTTTAAAGATGTGGAGTACAATTCAGGGTTGGGTATACAAATGGTCATTGTAGAGGTAAAGTTTGGGCCTGGATTTAGTTCCCACTTTGCCTGCTTTGAGATCAGGTACCCTTATTGATGAAGTGTCCACCAACCCAGCGGTTACCTACTGCCAATCCCTTTCTTATAATATGATAACTGTTTAGGGTCCACTTATGAGTGAGAACATGTGGTACTCAGGTCTTTGTTTCTATGATAGATCACTGAGTAATGCAGACCCTAAATCCATCCAAGTTGCTACGAAGTTCATAATTTTGTCCTTCTTCATGGCTGAGTAATATTCCACTGTGTATATGTACCACATTATAAATCCAGTCTATTTTTGATGGCCAGCATGGTTGGTTCCATGTTTTTGCTATTATGAACAGTGCTGCAATAAACATGCATGCACAGGTATCTTTTTTTGTAGAATGGTTTGAGTTCCTCCAGGTATATTTCCAAAAGGGAGATTGCTGGGTCACATAGGGGGTGGATTTTTAGATCTTCTAGGAATCGTCACACTGTTTTCCACAGAGGTTGTACTAGTTTACACTCCTGCCAACAGTGTAGAAGTGTTCCCTTTACCCTGCATCCTCTCTAGTATTTGTTGCTTTTTGAGTTATTGATGATGGTCATCCTGAGTGGAGTTAGTGGTATCTCGGTGTGGTTTTAATTTGCGGCTGAGCATTTTTTCATGTAACTGTTGGTTGCTCATATGTCTTCTGAGAAGTGTCTGTTCATATCTTTTGCCCACTTTTTAATAGAGCTGCTTTTTTTTTCAGCATGTTTGAAGTCCTTGTAGAAACTAGATGTTAAGCCTTTGTCCGATATACAGTTGGCAAATATATGTTTTCCCATTCCGTGGTCTATCACCCCACTCTCTTGATGGCTTCTCTTGCTTTGCAGAAGCTTTTCAGTTTGATGAGCCCCTCCTGTTTATCTTATCTCTTCTGGCATGGGTACTTGGGTTTTGATCATGAATTAGTTGCCAGTTCCAATTTCCATGAGGGTGTCTCCTGCATTTTCTAAGGTTCTTATAGTTAGAGGTTTCAAATGTAAGTCTTTGATCTATTTAGAGTTGAATATTGTGTATGGTGATAGGTAGGGGGTCTTGTTTTAATCTTCTGCTTGTGTTCAGCCAATTTCCCCAACACTATTTACTGAATAAGTTTTCCTCTCCCCAGTGGTTGTCAGTGGAGACTTTGTTGAAGATGAGTTGATTGAGAAATCGAGGTTTTGATTCCAGAATCTCTATCCTATTCCATTGGTCTATATGCCTGTTCTTGTACCAATACCAGGCTATTTTGATTACTGTAGTGTCATAATAAAGTTTAAAGTCTGGAAGTGTGATCCCTCCCGCTTTGTTTCTTTGCTGAGGATTGTTTGGGCTATTCGTGTTCATTTAAGATTCCACATGAATTTCTGTATTATTGCTTCCAGGTCTGAGATAAAGATGCTGGTAATTTGATGGGTATTGCGTTAAACCTGTAGATTGCTTTGAGTAGGATGGACATCCTAACAATGCTAATTCTTCCAAATGAGCATGGAATATTTTCCCATTTGTTTGTGTCATCTTTGATTTCTTTGAGCAATGTTTTGTTTTGTTTTGCTTTTGGTAAAGGTCTTTTACTTCTCTAGTTGGAAAGATGCCAAGGAATTTTGTTTTTGTTTTGTTTCTTCGTTTGTTTGGTTTTTGTGGCTGTTGTGAATGGGGTTGTGCTTTTTATTTGATTCTCTGCTCGTTTGTTGTTGGTGTGTAAGAATGCTGCTGACTTTTGCACGTTGATGTTGTACCCTGATCCTTTGCCAAAGTCCTTTATCGGTGCAAGCAGGTTTTTGACAGATTCTGTTGGAATTTCGAGGTATAGAATCATGTCGTCCCCAAAGAGGGACAGATTGACTTTCCCTTTCTCCACGGGGTACCCCTGATTTCCTTCTTTACCCCTGGG
>CAUYQG010001037.1:0-10715 GCA_963574415.1 Tarsius wallacei
ATATACTTTTTTTTTTTTTTTGAGTTGGAGTCTCACTCTGTCACCCAGACTGGAGTGCAGTGACCACTCCCGGCCACTGCAGCCTCGACCTGCTGGGCTCCAGCGATCCTTCCGCCTCAGCCTTCCAAGTAGCTGGAACTACCGGTGCGCACTACCACGCCCAGCTAATTTTTGATTTATTGTAGAGATGAGGCCTTGCCAAGTTGCCCAGGGGTCTCGAACCTGCGGGCTCAGGCAATCCGCTCACCTCAGCCTCCCAAAGCACTGGGATTACAGGCTGAGCCACCGAGCCCGGCTTCTTCATTCTCTTAATGCTATCATTTTGTAATTCTTACCATCACGTTGCAACTTGTCTTTCCAGTGTCCACTTCTGATAAGCTATCTCATATCTTATTTCTCTTTATTTCTCTGTGGAGCTTTTTGGATAGTTTCCCCAGATCTTTCAGTACATAATTTCTTTTCTTGACTATATCTAATCAATTGATTGTGCTATTTAACCCATCTGCTATGTTTCAAATTTTTAAATGACTACATATATTTAAATAATACCTTCATTGAGATGTAATTCACATATATATTAACATTTTAAAGTGTACAACTTGGTGGCATTTAATACAGTCATAAGGTTGTGCACCCATCATCTTTACCTGGTTTCAATACATTTCATCACCCCCAAATGGAAACCTGTACCCATTAGTAATCATTCCCTATTCCCGTTGACCCCCACCCCTACCGAACACTAATCTATTTTCTGTGTCTATGGATTTCACTATTCTGGGCAGGTCATATAAGTGGCTTAATACATACAATACGGGCATTTTGAACTGGCTTCTTGAACTTTGCGTAATTCAAGATTATCCATGTTGTAACACAAATCAGTACTTTATTTCCTTTTATGGAATAATATACCATTGTATGGATATAGAAACCTTTTATCCATTTATGAGTTGAGGAATTGGGTTGTTGGAATTTTTAGTCTCATGAATAACGTTGCTAGCAACACTTAAATAGAAGCTTCTGTCTGTACATTCATTGTTTGACTTGAGTTCTGCAGCCCAAAAGCAGTAAAATTGTTGTGACCAAAGTAAGTATGGCAGGGGTTTGGGCTTTCTTCTCACTTTGAAGCCTTGCAGTGATACTTTTCCTTTCTGTCTGTTTGCCTGTGACAAGAGCCAGCTCTTCTGGTTCTGGAACAGCACACGCTTCACGGGTTCTAGTTCCAGCCCCTTTCTGCGGATGGAGCAAGATACCCCTGTGTCCAAGGGGTTGTGGAAACTCTGTCTCCTAAGTGGCAGGGCTTCTTCTGGCCTGTGTAAGCATGGTTCACCCACCCACGTTTTCACCAGTACTTGGTTTTGTTGGAATTTAAAAATTTTTTTGATTTGGTGGATGTGTGGTTGATTGTCATTATTGTTTTAATTTGTATTTTTAGTTGAGTTTCTTTTTATATACCTACTGACCATATAGGTGTTCTGTTCTGTGAATATTTTGTTTTAATCTTTTGTTCTTTTGTGTCTCTTCTCCTGTTTTTGGAGTACTTTATATAATTGAGATTTTCACGGTTATATGCAGCACAGATATTTGTTCATGGTCTGTAGCTTGGTTTTTTCCTTTATGTTAACTTTTTTTAATATAGAAAAAATTCCCTTTTAATTTAATATTCATTAATGTTTTCCTTTATGATTTATTCTTTTACCATATTTTTAAAGGAATCCTTCTGATCATAATACCATAAAATATTCCCCTATACACTATTCTAAAATAATCAAAACTTGTTTTTTACGTGTAACTACTAAATAAATCTAGAGTTATTTTTCTATGCTGTAAGGTCGGGATTTAATTTTATCTTTTTTTCCCAGTATCATTTACAAAAAAATTATTTTCTTTCCCGACTAATTCATAATATTCCTCAATTATATTAACCTCTCTGGACCTACTTCTGGGCTAAGGGTAATTACAGTATAATTCTTTCCCATGAGTAAAACACTATTTTAATATACTTCAGTCAATCATAGCATTTGACATATTTACTTGTTATTATCACTGTTACTTTTTTTAATTATGTGGTTTTTTGGTCCCTTTCTTGTCTATATGATCATAAGAAAGCCCTCATCAAGTTTGATTGAAAACATAATTTATTCTCATTGACTAGCAAAAGTTAACTTAAAAAAGCAAACACAATTTAAAGTTTCATGTGAATTGCATCGTTATATGACTTTATACGTGAATACAGGAAGAATTATTATCTTTGTGTTGATGCTTCCCTTCCACTAACAAATTCAAGTTTTCCAATCATTTAGGAATGTTTTCATGTCCTTCGACTGTTAATTTTCCTTATGGATGTCTTGCATAGATTTAAAAGATTAATTCTAAGGACTTTTTTGTGTTTATCATGAGGTAATTTTAGTAATGCCTGAACCACTCCCATGATGTTTAATGAGAGCTATGGGGGGCAGGAATAAGCTGTTCATTCTCACACAGTAACCTACAGACAAATAATTTAGAGAATTCTCATTTCAGAAGACTAAGATGTCACAATCAACCATTATTTAGAACAGCTAAGAGAAGTGGAGGAGAAATATACTTTTTTTTTTTTTTTTGAGTTGGAGTCTCACTCAGTAGCCCAGACTGGAGTGCAGTGGCTGCTCCCGGCCACTGCAGCCTCGACCTGCTGGGCTCCCATGATCCTTCCGCCTCAGCCTTCCAAGTAGCTGGAACTACAGGCGCGCGCTACCACACCTGGCTGATTTTTTTTTTTTTTTGATTTATGGTAGAGATGGGGTCTCACCAAGTTGCCTAGGCGGGTCTCAAACCCACGGGCTCAGGCAATCCACTCACCTCAGCCTCCCAAGGCGCGGGATTACGGGCTGAGCCACAGAGCCCAGCTTGAAAATATACTTTTAACATGCTCATTTTATACCAGTTAATCTATGAATTTGCGCATATGACTTTGCATCAAGTTATCTCTAAAACCCTTGAGAGTGGTATATATCAATATTCTTTTTTAATATTTTTTTGTTATAAAGTTTAGAAAAATGAGAACAAGATAAAGCTAGTGGGAAATTAGATATCAATATTCTTAAGGGGAAAAACCTGAAATTCAGACATTTCTGAATGTCTGATGGAGGCTACCCTATTGTGGAGCCAGCATTTAAAATCAGGGCTGTTCCATATGACCCAGCAATTCCCCTATTGGGAAAAAACTCAAAAGAATTCAAATCATTCTACAAAAAAGATACCGGCACAGATATGTTTGTTGCAGCTCTATTCACAATAGCAAAAACATGGAACCAACCGTGTTGCCCATTGAAGCTGGACTGGATAAAAAAAATGTGGTATATATACACAATGGAATATTATGCAGCCATAAAGAAGTACAAATATATGGACTTTGCAGCAACTAGGATGGATTTAGAGTCGATCATACTCAGTGATTTATCACAGAAACAAAGAACTGAGTTCCATATATTCTCACTCATAAACAAACCTTGAACAATTATAATGCTATAAGAAAGTGATTGGCAGTAGTGGGAAACTGTCAGTGGAGGGGGGCGGGATTGGCAACTGGGAGAACCTGCTAGGGGAGGGAGGGGCATACCTCATCAACAAGGGTACCTGCATGATCAATGTTTATATACCTAACCCTGAAATGTACCCCACATCTTTATAATAAATTTTTTTTAAATCAGGGCTGTTTTACTATAACCATACACACTTTTTGATGAGTAAAACTTCCTGAGTAAAGAGAGTGTATATGTCTTAAGGTTTTGAAAAGACAAGAACAATTTAAATTTCATCAAATGACTCCAGAGACCCACAGAGCTCTGCAAATGGACCCTCAACTTTGTGTTATTTTGGACTAACGAAGAATCTTTGCTTGATCAAACTTTAGACAGGTCCCTTAATCTTCTCCTAGGCCCATCTGTGCTCTTCCTTGTAAAATCCAATTTTAGCAAGACACTTGTTAAGCCAGTTTAGCAAGAGACCCCACCCTTCAGTATCTGATCACTCTCAATATCTGATCAAGATTCTCGCCCACCATCACCCAGGTGATGTCTGATCACCCTGGCCTGTCTTCAGAAAGACTCCTGCTAGGTCAGCTTAGCTGGAATCCTTCATCCTGCAGCTGTTTTTTTTAGTGATTTTCCATTCACTGTCCCTCACCTTCCTTCCTGTCTACAAATTCTCACTTGCCCATGCTGTATTCAGAGTTGTGTCCAATCTCACTTGCCCACTGCAAAATCCTGTTCTGGTGAACCCTATACCTATCATTATGGTCCTAAATAAAACCTGCCTTACTCTGCTTTAGCAAGTATCACTGAATGATTTTTGCATTACCAGTACCAAGGGTGAGTCTGAGTTAAGACAGTATACAGTATTTCCCTGTGTCCCACAGCCAGTGTGTATTACATGCATGAGATACCTCCACCACGTCCAGAAAACAATCCCTTTCTTTTTCCTATTAGGCTTTCTCTAAAAATAATTTGAGAATATTCCAGTTTATTTAGTGCCTACTTGTGGAGGACAGGCAATGCAGGGCTTTCCAAAGGACCCTTCAACATTTGGGAATAATAATAAAACTTGCGAGTTATTTATCATGTTTGACATAGCAATTCCATAATGATTAAATTTTCTATAGTCTTTTCCATGGCATTCCGTAGATTAGAAAAAAACAAAACAATTAAAATGCCCAACAGTCAAGAAATTGGTTAAATAAATTAGGGTATGCATGCAGAACAATTTCATGCTAATTAACAACTATATTTTGTAAAAAAAAAAAAAAAAAATGTTTAACACAAAAATGTGCCCAGGATATAATAGTGAAAAAGTGGGGCAACTCCCTTGGGTCCCCTCCCATTCTGGGAGCTTTTCTGTCCTCTCAATAAATTCTGCTTTCTCAACTTAAAAAAAGAAAAAGTAGTTATGGCTTTACTACATACTAAAGTGCCTGATCTCATCTGAAAAAGTAAGTTTTGTTTTGTTTTGTTTTAAAGATGTGGGGTACAGTTCAGGGTTAGGTATACAAATGCTCACCATGCAGGCACCCTTGTTGATGAGGTGTGTCCCTCCCTCCCCTGGAAGCTTCCCACCACTATCAATCCCTTTCCTATAGTATTATGATAATTGTTCAAGGTCCACCCATGAGTGAGAACATATAGTACTCTGTTGTTTCTGTGATAGATCACTAAGTATGACTGACTCTAAATCCATCCAAGTTGCGGCAAAGTCCTTATGTTTCTCCTTCTTTATGGCTCCATAATATTCCATTGCATATACATATCACTTTTTTTTAATCCAGTCCAGCTTCAATGGGCAGCATGGTTGGTTCCATGTTTTTGCTATTGTGAATAGAACTGCAACAAACATGCGTGTGCAGGTGTCTTTTTTGTAGAATGATTTGCGTTCCTCTGGGTATATTCCCAATAGGGGGATGGCTGGGCATATGGAAGGTCCATTTCTAGTTCCTTCAGAAATCACCACATTGTCTTTGAAAAAGTAAGTTTACACTGCAGTATACTTCCAGTATTGTCTGCAAAATGTGCATCTTTATGCAGGAGGCTGTCCCAATATAACACAAACTTTCAAATGAATGATTGGATTGCTTATGTTTTCCGATTTTCATAAAGTGGACCTGTGTTGGTTACCTTTCAGTCAGGGATGCTCTTACACCAAGAAGGCGGCACTAGCTATACTGAAGAAGCCGGATGGCTGACCCTGCTCCTGTGTCAGCCATCCCAAGCCCAGCAGAAATTTTCTCTCCTTCCACCTCCAGATGCTTCAGGAGGAGTAGCAGGCCATCCCATGGCATGCTAAGGACCACCTCAGTGCCGGCAGAAAGCTGATTCAACCCAACAACTTCAAGGGTCTCTAAATTAAATTCAGAACATGTTTTGTGTTTACCAGATACACGATTTCATAACAGGTCATTTTTCAGTATTTTATTTGAAAACACGAGACTCCCAGTGAGAATGTGTGGGATCTGTGAATGAAGAATCTCATTTTTAGGGCATTTTTTTGCCAATGTGATGTTCATTTCATGCTTAATTTGTATGAACCAATGAAATTCATAGTTTTAACATATCGCATAATAAAATATGTTTTGATGTTTCACGTTTGACATCGTTTTGTGAAAAGATGAAAATGGGATATGCTTGGGTATGCACATGCACACAACACATATGTACACACACTTACATACACATGCATGTCTGCGTGGGATGGATAAGCATGTATTCAACACTCCTAAAAGCAATTATTGAATATCTGTTACATGGCAGGCTCTGCCTGGTTATTAGGAAGAAGGGCTGAGCCCCTAAAGCTTCCATGTAGTGCTGGTAGCAATTGTCACCCTATCAGGTAGTTTATGCGATACCTTTATAGCTTATCTGTGAGCTCCTAGAGGGCATACTGAATTTGATGCAATTTATTTGCCTAGCAAGTGCTCAGTAAACATTTGATTGACCAGTTAATGAAAAAGATAAAATGTTACATCTATAGGCCCCACAGTGGTAGTAAAATGAACACTGCCAAGGCCAGAAGGGGTTCCACACAGTGAACATGGAATAGACTTGTATTGTGTATAAATTCATGGCTCCCTGAATGGAGGTCTGAGAACAGTGCCCACTCCTGTCCTGATGCTGCAGGGAACACTTCCACTAAGGGCAGCACAGTGAGAACCCGGGGGAGGATGGGATCGCCAGCTCTTATGAGACCTTCTCCATCTGGTTGAGAAAACAGTCGATATAATCCCAGAGGTTCTTAGGCTCTAAAGTCCCTTGATGTTCCTTCATTCTCTTCAAAGTTAACATTTTAATTTTCTGAATGTTTCCAAAAAGATTCTGGTGACTCCTTGGCAGACAGTGAATAAGCCAAAGATACAAATTGTAGACCTATAAGGGAAAAGCAGTACTCTCTCCCTTACATCAACCAGATTAGAAAAGTGAGGAAAGCATTGTGTAGTACTAAAGACAGGTCTGACCTAAAGGAGAACACACCTTTCTTAGCCACTTTCGGAGGGTTTTAGCTATATTTTCCTATTGTCTGAAGAAACTTGCTGGCTGGGCTGCCAGGATCTTAGGGAAGGCTGTCTTGTGCATCCTACTTGTGATGGTCCTGTATAAAGTCTTACTATGCTTTAACAAGTATCACTGAATATTTTTTTTAACATACTCCTCCATGCTGCTCTTGCCACCTCAAAATTATAGTTAGGAAAATAGAGTTACTGCATTTGCTTCCACCACACTCCATGGATGAAGGAGTTCCAGATGAACAAGGCAAGGACAGGAACTCTATCATCTACTGAGAAAAACCTAGGCACAAGGATACAGGAAGAAACACACAGGTATTTCATGGAGCAGTTGAAACCACAGGGGCTGGCTGAAGAACTGCTATCAGAAAGAGAGGAGCATTATGAACTATTGTTTACAGCTGTTTAAATTCAGACTTAAGCTGTTAACAATGCCTGATAGGTGCATTTCTATGCAAATAATCTATTAGACCCAGGGAGTTCCAGTAAGATGGCGACGGCATAGGTGGAATTGTGAGATTCTCCGAATGTGAGGTTCCAAAAAAGACTCTTGCTCTCCTTCCCCCACCCCCCTGCCCACCGCCAGCCGCATTGGTCCAAGGCCCAGGGACCCTCAGTCCCACGCAGGGCCGGATATTGCGGTCCCCGGCTGCTACCATGCGTGCGAGAAGTCTCAGGCCTCGGCTCCCTCCCTGGCTACATTGTCTCACCGAGACCAAGCAACCAGTCACCCTGGGAGGCTCTGGGCACCTGCCCCTCAGATAAACCATTTCCATTTCTGGCAGAAATACCCTGTGAGTGATCCAGGGCCACTTTCGCCGCTCACCGCCTGCCCTTTGGAGTTTTGGAGCTCTGGAGCTCTGGAGCTCTGGGCACACCCTGGCTGAGGCACTCAATGCGACCCCATGCTTATGTAAAGGAAGAGCATATCATTAGGAGGTGCTGATTGGAGACTCTCAGCTCCAGAGGAGGGAACTCGCGACCCCCTACTCCACCCCAGCCCGCTGGTAGTGCTCCAGATCCAGTGCCCAGCTGTGCAGCTGATCCCCAGTGCCTCCCACGCCACCACAGTCCATCATAGTGGATTGCCAAGGGACCCAAACGAGTGGAGAGAAAGGATCCATGAAAGTAAAACTGCCACCTCGGCCATTCTCCAGGCACAAACTTGCATTGCCCAGCCCACCTACCAGCAGCCTCCACCTTGGTTCTCAAGGTAATGTCACTAAACAGAAGACAAAGCCCCTCCCCTACACTGAAGCAGACAAAGGGAACTAAGCATAGCAGACTTCCCAGGCAGCAGAACAAAAGAAGAAATCCAAGCTGCAGTAAATGTAGCTGTCTGCAATGAAAGTAAGGGAAGAGGCCAGAGAGCAGAGATGAACAGACTTTAGACACTCAGGAAAGATCCCAGAGCTAGTCTGATTTCTTACTTTGACTTTTGATTTTATCACTTTGACTGTTTGATCACTTCTGTTTGCTTATTGACTTACACTGTCTGTTTGTGTTAGGCAAAATGCATCAAAAGGCATGATTTTTTTGGTCTACCTTTGTATAGCTACCAGTATTCTTTAGGGAATTTCCCTTGCGTGTTTTTATTCACTTCTCTCTGGCCTGTGTCTCTTTTTCACCTGTTAGTTGGTATGTATGTCTGTTTTCCCTCTCACTCTTCTCTCTAACTTCCTATTGACCCCCCTTCCTCCATTACTTTCCTCTTTTGTACCTCCTTTTGTTCCAAGGACCAAACCTATATTCCGCTGTACAGAAAGATTGTAAGACAGTAGGAAACAGGTTCCAGTGGGCTCATACACTGGTGGGTGGATGCTGGAATCAGTACATAGATTCTGAATCACAGCTTCCCCCTCAATTAAACCTCAAAACTGTAAAAAGTACAGCCCGCAGCCCACACTCCAACCTCAAAAGTGAACATAGCCAGAGGACCCTCATAAGGAAGAACAGGAGATTGCACAAGTGAAGCAAAAGCAACCCCACCTTCCCTGAAAAACAGAATTAAAGAAGGGGAAGGAAAGGAGGAGAGAGAGAAAAATCTACACAAATGAAGAAAAACCAAAAGAAGAATATAGGTCTCTCCCAGACCCCTGGAGGGCAGACACTGAGAAAACTGACTTCAGAATGCAAACAATGAAGAGCCCCCAGAATGACTGGTCTCAAACTACAAATCTAGATATCAAGACATTAATGGAGAGATTAAAAAGAAATGAGGAGAGTCAAGAGGAAACTAGGAAGGAGCTGATAACTGAGATAACAGGATAAAGAATACTGTGAATGAAATAAATAAACTGATAAGCATGGAAAGCAGAATAACCCAAGCAGAAGAAAGAATCTCAGAGCTTGAGGACCAAAATATAGAACTAATCCAAACTCTTAAAAACACAGAAAACAAGCTCAAAAAGGCAGAACAAAACCTTCAAGAGATGAGTGATTACTTCAAGAGACCGAACCTAAGAGTAATTGGCCTTCCTGAGGGAGAAAGAGAGACAGAGACCACACTGAAACAAAATTTCCATGAGATTATCCAAGAAAACTTTCCCCATCTATTCAGTGATGCAAAAATTCAAACACAAGAGATTCAGAGAACCCCTGCAAGACAACAAATGAGGAGACCAACTCCTAGACACATAATAATTCGCCTAAACAAAGTAGGTATAAAAGAAAGAGTCCTAAAGGCAGCAAGAGAAAAAGGCGAGATCACCTACCATGGAAGACCAATTAGAATAGCAGCAGATTTATCTACAGAAACCCTGCAGGCTAGGAGAGCTTGGAGCCCTATCTTCAAAGTCCTAAAAGATAAACAATTTCAACCAAGAATAACCTACCCAACCAAATTAAGCTTCATCAGGGAGGGAGAATTAAAATCTTTCCCAGATATCCAATCCCTAAGAACTTACACTGCCACCAGACCACCTCTACATGAAACACTTAGGAAAGTACTAAACACAGAAGAAAAGGAAAAAAGAACAACATTCTTCACAAGAGTACAGGAAAAAGAATAAAATACACATGAACCAACCCCAAAACCAAAAGAAAGACAAAAAACCAAGTGGAACAACAACAACTCTATAAGAACTCTATGATAGAGACGAACTCTCACTTTCAATAATTAGCCTGAACGTGAACGGACTAAATGCACCACTGAAAAGACATAGAATGGCAAAATGGATAAAATACCACCAGGCAACAATATACTACCTTCAAGAGGCCCATCTCACTAGAAAGGACATGCACAGACTCAAAGTAAGAGGATGGGAAACAAATTTTCAGGCGAATGGAACACAAAAGAAAGGAGGAGTCGTGATCCTAATTTCAGACAAAATACCATTTAAGCTATCAAAACTTAAAAAAGATACAGAGGGCCACTACATAATGATAAAAGGTTCACTCCATCAACAAGAAATATCTATCCTAAACATATATGCACCCAGCATAGGAGCACCAATTTTCATAAAGCAGCTTCTAGGAAAACTAAAGAAAGATATTGACTCTAACACCATCATAACTGGGGACTTTAATACCCCACTCACAACCCGAGACAGATCATCAGGACAAAAAATCAGCAGTGAGATCCAGAACCTCAATGTGACCCTTGACCAAATGGACTTAATTGATACCTACAGAACACTCCACCAAACGACCACAGAATATACATTCTATTCAGCACTGCATGGAACGT
>CAUYQG010001055.1:0-13967 GCA_963574415.1 Tarsius wallacei
GAGACAGAGAGGCAGAGAGATCAGTCACTCCATATGGGTCTAGAAAGAGGTGGACTCTCTCCTGGAGTCTGCAGAAGGAACGCAAACCTGCTGACACCTTGATCTTAGGCTTCTGACCTGCCCGACGTCACATGAATAAGCTTGTGCGGCTTTAAGCCACAGCATTTGCGGACACTGTGACCACAGCAGGAGGAATCTCATCCAGGCCCTGATGAGACGTGGACACTGAGCTCCTGGAGCGACTGGATCCAGTCTTTCCCCACCAGTCTTTCTGGCCTTTTCCTCGCTTCTGTGAGGTTCCTGACTTGGCCCTCTGCCCATACTCTGGTGAAGCACCGACCCGACTGCGTCTTCCGCAGCTGAGCGCGTTGTCCGCTGCGTGGGGTGCTGTTTGCTCCACTGCGGATGGTCCTTTGACTTGTTTATTTCACATTGAGGTCAGCAGTGCTGACTCATTGCAGCCGATAAGGCATGTGCTGAGGATTGTTTGTGTAGACTCGTGGCAAACACTCAAAGGGAGAAAATTCTGTTGGATGTAACCAATCCGAGTTTTCAGGTTTCACAAGCTGCCTTTAATAAAATGTTAGAGAAAACCCCAGGAGAAAGAGAGATGGGCAGGGTCTGTGATCTCCTTGCATCCTGGGAGAGTTGGCCACAATTGTGTGAGTTAAGGTAGGGCATAGACCATGGCGGCCACCAGCTCGTTCAAGACGTCAGGGTTAGAAGGGGACAGAGCGAATGTGACACAGAGAGCTCATGCAAAGATGGCTCCCTTTAGCTTTGATTTTTTTTTTTTTGAGTCAGAGTCACTCTGTCACCCAGGCTGGAGTGCAGTGGCACAGTCACGGCCACCACAGCCTCGACCTGCTGGGCTCAGGCAATCCTTCTGCCTCAGCCTTCCAAGTAGCTGGAACTACAGGTGCACACCACCACACCTGGATAATTTTTTGATTTATTGTAGAGACATGGTCTTATCAAGTTGCCCAGGCTGGTCTCCAACCCCTGGACTCAGGCAATCCTCTCATCTCAGCCTCCCAAAGTGCTGGGATTACAGGCTTGAGCCACCGCATCTGGTCAGCTTTGATTCTTTTTTAAAATACTTTTTTTTATAGAGACCGAGTCTTGCTATATTGCCTAAGCAGGCCTTGAACTCCTGGGCTCAAGCGGTCCTCCTGCCTTGGCCTCCGGAAGAGCTCGGATTACAGGCATCCACCATCATGCCGAGCCTTAGCTTTGATTTTATTGCTGTTCTCGTTTCCATGAATGCCTTCTTGGTGCTGATGGACTGCGCCTCTAGTTATCTGTCTAACTCAGATCCCTCCTATTAGACTGTAAGCTCCTGGTGGCCAGAGGCAAGTTCACATCCATCAAAATTCCCCAGCGCCTGGTATAAGCGCGGGCTCATCTGCACAATGAGGTTTTCAGTCCCCCGGTTTCCTCTCCTGAACTAGAGAATGACAGTCCTCACACCTGCAGTGCTTAAATTGACCCCAAACTCCTGGGGATGTCCAGAGGAAGGAGCAGCGTGTCTGAGTTTGACTTCCAGGACTACCCACGGCTTGACCTTCGAGAAACCACTCCCACTCTGACTGACCCTGGGGGTAATGACACCTTTGCGGGATAAACGTGTCTCCCCATGAGGGCTTTAGAGGGTGACAACCTCTCCGTGTTGACCGTGTACCCCACCATGCCCAGCGCAGGGCCTGGCACCGAATGGGACACAGTGAACATCTGTTGTTTGAATGTGGGAGATGTCGCTTGACGTCATGTGCCTCGATCTTCCTCATCACCATCTTTAGTTCCTACCTGCACCCTTTTCCCCTGGCCTCTAGAGCTTCATCCTTTCTGGAGGAGGAGGGAGCTGAGAGGCTATGCGGCCAGGCACCGCCTCCCACCACCTTCCACCCATGAAAGCTTCCTATTGACCTCAAGCTAGAGGTTCAGCTCTTAAGCATGGCTGATCAGGCCCTCCCTGCTCCAACCCTGCCCTTTCCTACCATGGGCCCCAGGTGCTCTTAACTCCAGAGACATGAAAGTCTCTAGTTCGCCACTCACCTTGGGGTCCCTGCCCCCCCACCCTCCCACCCTGTCCTTCCACCAGACCAGACCCCGGCAAGTGGTTGAAAGCAGAGGTTGCATGAGCGAGCTCCAAAGGTCTTTCCATCTCTTAGCAGAGTGGCCTTGGGCATGTCACTTAAGCTCCCTGGGTCTCTTCTTTTCCTTTGCTGTGATGGGGAAAATAATTTAACCTCCTCTGAAGGCAAGTGGAAGTTTTCACGAATGTTTATAGTAGGGCTTAGATCAGTTTCTGAGAGCCAGGCGCAGTGGTTCATGCCTAAAATCCCAACACTTTGGGAGGCTGAGGTGAAAGGATTGCCGGAGTTCATGAGTTCGAGAGCAGTCTGGGCGACTTGGTGAGACCTCATCTCTACAATTAAAAAAAATATTAGCCGGGCTCAGTGGCTCACTGTAATCCCGCACTTTGGGAGGCTGAGGTGAGTGAATTGCCTGAGCCCGCAGGTTCGAGACACGCCTGGGCAACTTGGCGAGATCTCATCTCTATGATACATCAAAAAAAGAAAAACAATTAGCCGGGTGTGGTAGCGCGCGCCTGTAGTTCCAGCTACTCGGAAGGCTGAGGCGGAAGGATCGCCGGAGCCCAGCAGGTCGAGGCTGCGGTGGCCGGGAGCAGCCACTGCACTCCAGTCTGGGCGACAGTGAGACTCCAACTCAAAAAAAAATTAGCCAGACATGGTGGCAAGTGCCCGTAGTTCCAGCTACTTGGAAGCCTGAGGTGGAAGGATCACCTGAGCCCAGCAGGTCGAGGCTATGGGGGTCTGGAACATGCTACTGCACTCCAGCTTGGGTGACAGTGTGAGACTCCAACTCAAACAAACAAACAGAAAAAAACAGTGTCTGGTATACGTGTTATATGATATTCTAATTACCATCTCATCCCTTTGGCTAAGAAAATCTTTTCTGGTATTTGAAGACTCAGCTTCAAAGAAAGCTCTATGGAAGAGCTTTCTTTGAAGTCCCCTTGCTGCTACTATGTTGTCTGTTTCTTCCTCCTGGTCTGTCAATGTGTGCTTCATATAATTAGGAGCTCTAATGTTTGATGCATAAATGTTTATCATTGTTATATCTTCCTGCTTAATTGACCCCTTTTTCATTATACAGTGCCCTTCTCTGTCTCTTGTGGTAGGTTTTAATTCAATGTCTATGATGCCTGACATTAGTATAGTCACCCCTAGTCTCTTTGGGACACCTTTTGCACGAAATATCTTTTTCCAGGCCAGGCTCGGTGGCTCAGCCTGTTATCCCAGCACTTTGGGAAGCCGAGGCGAGTGGATTGCCTGAGCCTGCGGGTTCAAGACCAGCCCGGACAACTTGGCAAGGCCTCGCCTCTACAATAAATCAAAAATTTTAGCCAGGCTTGGTAGTGCATGCCTGTAGTTCCGGCTACTTGGAAGACTGAGGCGGAAGGATTGCTGGAACCCAGTAGATTGACACTGGGGTGGCTGTGAGTGTGCCACTGCACTCCAGCCTGGGCAACAGAGTGAGATTCCAACTCAAAAAAAAAAAAGAAATAGCTTTTTCCATTCTTATACTTTCAGCCTATGTGTGTCCTTAGATCTAAAGTGAGTCTTTTGTAGACAGCATGTTTGTTTCCATTTGTTTGGCCAATCTATATCTCTCTCACTTTGTTTTTGTTTTGTTTTGTTTTGTTTTGAGTCGGGATCTCGCCCTGTTGCCCAGTGCAGTCTTGACCACCTGGGCTCAGGCAAGCCTTCTGCTTCAGCCTCCCGAGTAGCTGGGAGTACAGGCATGTGCCACCACGCCTGGCTAATTTTTTGATTTTTGTAGAGACAAAGTCTCTCTATGTTGCCCAGGCTGGTCTCAAACTCCTGGGCTCAAGCGATCCTCCCACCTTGGCCTCCCAAAGTGCTATGATTACAGGCATGAGCCACCATGCCTGGCTTAGCCTGTGTCTTTTGGTGGGGAGCTTTCTTTGATCTGCCCTCTCACTGTGGAATGCCCTGTGTCTCTTTGGAGCCTGTGTGTCTCCCAGCGAGGCCCTTGAGCTACTAGACGGCTACATTGGCTTAAATCTCAATATTTTGACTGAGTCTGTGGTTCTTTGAAAAAGGAGATTTTGCCATTTCCTTGCCAATTAGTACAGTGCCTGGTCCTAGCAGGCATTCCATGTGTTTTATGAAATGAACAAAACAGGCAAGAATAATAATAGCTGACATTAATTAAACACTTGGTCTAGGTGCAGCAGGAAGCTGGAATTATTTATTAAATTCTCACCACAAACCTACAAAGTCAGGGCTATGGTTATCTCCATTTTACAGATAAGGGGACTCAGGTTCAGAGGAGTAAATGGAATTTTCAGACTTACCCCACTGAAAAATATCAGACCAGGATTTAAGCCCCGGTTGGCTGAATTCCAAGCCTGGATTTGAACTCCCCTCAACAGCATCAGGCCTGGCTGCACGTAGCAGAAAACGCCAAGTGATCGTAGCTGAAACAGGAAGGATGTACTTGCTCTTTTATGTAACAGAAACCCAAAGAGAGGCAGTCTGGGCTGGCCTGGCAGCATGACGGTCTCACCAGGAGTCCAGGGTTCTATTTTCTGTGCTCCATCCTCCGCAGACCGCTTTTGTCCTCAAGGTGACATGGCCCTAGCTGACTGCTGCAGCTACAGCCAACACAACACCCACATTCCAGGTCAACAGCAGGAGGCGGCAAGTCAGAAGGAGGCATTCTCTCCCTTCAAGGTGACATTCTAGAAGTCCCACGCATGTTTTTATTTTAATTGCTTTAGAACAGATTATCAAAACTTAACAACATGCACCTATTATGTCTGTTTCTGTGGGTTAGGAATGTAGGCATGGCCTCACTGGGTTCTCTACGTCAGGGTCTCATGAAGCAGCAATTCAGGTGGCATTGGGCCATGTTCTCATCAAAGGCTTAAAGGGGGAGGGACACACTTCCAAGCTCATGTGGCTGTTGAGAGAATTTTGCACCTCTGGCCCTGCAGGACTGATGGCCTCAGTTTTTTGCTGTTAGCTGAAGGCTGCCCCAGTTCCTGGAGGTTGCCTGAAGTTTCTCTCCATGGGGGACGTCTCAAAAGAGACAAGCAAGCAAGAGAGAGTGAGCGTCTCTTTGGAGGTCAGGCATTACCATCCCGCTCCCGTCTTATTCACAAAGATGTGAACCCTGGAGATGAGGATGGTGGCGGCCATTGTAACAGTCTGTCCACCGTGTCCCATAAGACACGCCCACTCTTCTCCCATTGGCTAAAACCTATGGTCACCGTAGATGCAAAGAAATGTAGTTTTCAGGGACTCATCAAAATGTCCATTTAAAAATTGGGGCTCTGTTTCCAAAAAGAAAGGACATTTTCGGCCAGAAGCCACTTCTAAACTGTTTTTCCTTCATTTGTTTCAGAGTACATGAAAAAAAAATTGTCAATAAGCATAGACATTTTCTCTCAAGTTGTCACTAGTAATCTTAATTAAAGAAAAAAAAACTAC
Organism: Tarsius wallacei; assembly: GCA_963574415.1. Lineage (NCBI taxonomy): Eukaryota > Metazoa > Chordata > Mammalia > Primates > Tarsiidae > Tarsius > Tarsius wallacei. The sequence goes on from CAUYQG010001055.1 coordinate 5,544, forward strand.
CATGGGTCATTGGATGTGTCCCTGTTCTTGATAAGTTTTCTGACAGTCTTTGCCATGTGCTGCCGACTTCTCTTCCACTTGGCTTTATATCAGTTTCATTGTATACTTAATTGTAATATTCTCATTTCCTGAGAGGCCACAGAAACAGTGGAATCCCAAGGAAATAATCAGGGACTCAAAAACAGCTTCAGGTGCAAGGACAGTCATCAGAGAGTTTGTTAAAATGGCAAACACCTGATACAATCTTGATGTCCAGCTATCATGCGCCTCTTAGAAAAGATCAAGATAAACCACACTTGGGACTGATAGGCCATCATAAAAGTCTTGCTTGCAATGTTTACAAAGGTTGAGTACTCCTTATCCGAAATGCTTGGAATCAGACAGAAGTGTTTCTGGTTTTTTATTTTTTTCAGATTTTGAAATATTTGCACATGTAATGATGGTATCTTGGAGACAGAACCTATTTCTAACCCCAAAAGTTATGCATGTTTTATAGATGAATATCCCTTATACACATGGTCTGAAGGTAACTTTATCCAATAGATTTAATAAATCTGAGCATGAAATGGTTTGTTTACCATTAGCCATTAGAAAGCAAAGGGGATCACTATCTCAGCCACCCATGTGGACAGTCCATGGTTGTTTGGTATCACCATAATTCCTGACTGAGTTTATATTCTACCAATAGGCACTCATTGTCTTACACATATTCACACATAAATACTTAACACTAAAAAATATGGCATATCATACAGTGAAAAAACAATGTGTCCAGGGGAGCTAGGCAGCACGGGAGCATCAGCAGAGTACCCGGAATAGCTGTTTGACAGCAACAAACAAGACAGGCCTTCAACCTCCACCCATGATGCTGTGTTTTTTTTGTTTTGTTTTTTTTGAGTTGGAGTCTCACTCTGTCGCCCAGACTGGAGTGCAGTGGCCGCTCCCGGCCACCGCGGCCTCGACCTGCTGGGCTCCGGCGATCCTTCCGCCTCAGCCTTCCAAGTAGCTGGAACTACAGGTGCGCGCTACCACACCCGGCTAATTTTTGATTTATTGTAGAGATGAGGTCTCGCCAAGTTGCCCAGGAGGGTCTCGAACCCGCGGACTCAGGCCATCCACTCACCTCAGCCTCCCAAAGGCGTGAGATTACAGGCTGAGCCACCGAGCCCGACTGATGCTGTGTTTTGATGAAAAGGTTGCTGTACAAGACATTTTATTTTTTCTTGGGTGAGAAGGGAGCATCAGAAACAGCTGAGGGACCAGAAAGCAGGACCTGCAGGGATGAGGAAACATTTTGCTGAATGGCTCTTTAAAATGTTTCCTCCAGAGTCATCTGTATCCTTGATCCTGATTTTTGGTCTTAGAAGTCTCTCTCTCTGATTTTACAAACTGGTGTGATTTCCTATTCTGTTGTGATTCACACAATCTAGCACCTTGAGAAGTCCATCTGACATTGTCCCCATGTCGTCTGCAGGCTCTCCTTGTGGAGTGTTAACAATATCATCTTCATCATTACTGTTATCACAGTCACCTTGATTCAGAACCTTTCCAACTATTTTACCACTAGTCCATGATGGAATGCCTTATTGTTGATGCTAAAAACATTTTCAGGATTCGCTTCTTCCAGCCTACTGATAGACTCTGAAGGAATATTTTTTGCATGTGTTAAAATCATGTGACATATGGAATTCTCCAGTCATAACTTTGTTCATCATTATTGAAAGGAGGTGCCTATAAAAACCTCGAAGAAACTTAGCTTAGTCTTTTTGCCTCAGCATAGCCATTAGAAAGCATTTAGACATTCTACTTCAGGTCAAGTGGCAGCCTATCTTACCCCAACCGCGAACTTCCATCAGATGCAAGACCAGGACAGCCCAATTTTCAATTCAAAATTTAGCATAATAATCTATAGTAAACTTCCAGGCTTGCTTGTCAAGGCGGAAGGTCAAAGCCATAGAAATGATAATAAAACCAACTTTGGTCAAGGCGATGGCAAAATATCCAACAAGTTTCTTGCAGGAAAAAACCCTCTGGGCCCAAACCCCCATGTTAACCTAATCAGCCCTTTGTGACCTATGTGACACAGACAGATCCCAGCATGGCAGCAAACATGTGACTAACTCACCCACCTGCCTGCTGTCCATTACCTGACATCAGTACCTGTGCTTACCTGCCCCTTTGTGATGATGTGGAGCAGACCACCACCCAATCACCTTAATGACCTTCCCCCATCAAAAGAAATGGTTAAAAAGACTCAACCATGAGTGGCCATTTTCCATTGCCTTGCTAGACTTTGATGTGGCCATATGCTCTTTGAGTTATGGCTGTCACCATGCTTCCTGGCTTTGGCCCCCTCCTCCACCAAGGGGGTAAATTCTCTCTCTCTCTCTAATTTACCTTTACATAAACTATATTTTTTAAATTTAACTTCTGTGCAATTCTTTGCATCTTTCATGCAGCATCATATCACACCTGAGACACCCACACCAGCAGCGGGCCTGATATAACATTCTGGAGGCCCCCCTGGGAGAATGTGTCCCCAACAATCATCACTGAACATAATCTCAGACCGGAGGTAGTGTCCGGCTTGCACAGCCGTGTCTTTCACCCTTGGGTTCCAAGATTCGTGGCAGCAAATAACACATTCTTCATACTAAACTTCCTTTGAAAACCACACCCACACCTCTGTTTGCTGCTGCGAACGCACGGCTCAAGAAAGTGGTTTTCTATTCATCCTTTTGATCTAAAGATACCCTGGCCACATGGCCAAATGAATGAGATCAACATTTGGGGGAAAAGTACATGGCATAAACATTCTTTTTGATGAGAATTTCAGCAGGAGTATGAGTAGAAAAATTGTCTAGGAATAACAAAATCTTGTAGCCATCATCAAGTCCAGCTTTCTTGAAATCAGCAAAATACAAAATATTTGTGAAACCAATCAGAAAAGTTGTGCCTGGTAAACTATACTTTTTTGTTAGCATAACAATGGGCTGGTAAGAAATCAATTTATTTAAAACCATGAGAATGCCAGCTCTTGCCTGTCACAGCAAGTGTACAGGTATGCGTGCCTGTTGCATTAGCATATCCTGCACTATCATTCTGTCCGGGCCATCCTTAATTCCTTTAGGGGCTGTCTCATCAGATGAACTCAGTGTCATTCTGGGTCATTCATGCCAAAACCTGAATGTTTCATCAGCCGTATAGACTTGTTCTGGTGTCAGATTTTTTGTCAGCCATGACCTTGACAAACTCATCTATGCATGCCTTCGCTGCTTCATGATCAGCAGATGTTTTATCACTACAGATTGTTAAAATTTTAGTGCCACATCTTAAATTCCTGCAACCAGCTTGTTAAACATTCACAGTTTCCTTCAATCTTCAGTTCCTCATGATAGATCTTCACTTGTTTCACGATCAACATGCTGTTAAGCAGCCATGTGTTCGCTGTGATGCTGATGGATCCATTCTTTCGATACACGATTGAGATCTTCATTTTTAAGCCTCATTCCCCAAATGCAATGCTTTTCTATTTCCCATTAGCATCTACTCATCACTTCCAGCGTAGAACACCAGCATCCTCTCTTTCTAATTCTTCAGGTCGCATATGGTGGTCATTCCAACACCGTACTCTTCAGCGAGACATCTCATAGTTACACCACTGTCCAGTGTCTCCAACAGCTTGGCATTCTGTGCTAGAAACACAGACACTCCTCATTTTCTTACCATTGCTACCCATAGGAATATCTGCAGGCCTTTTTGTATTTTCAACAATATATTTACATCACAGAGCAGAAAACATGAAATTAACACATAGCGAGTAACACACGTAGCTCAAGGCTGCAAGTAGGCCAGTGTGGAGGACCCTGACATTGGCACGACTAGACTGCACATGTGCTCCTTTGTGACCCTTTGTGAGTGTGTTTACATGGAGGAATCTGGGCATGCTCAGAAAAGACATATCACAGCTGAAGAGGACTGGGTGGTGGGGGGCTTTTTTCCTTTGGGGTTACTAAATAAACTCTGTACTTTGTGCCTGAAATTTGACTATGGAATTTTTCACTTGTGACTTCATGTCAGAGCTCAGAAAGTTTTGGATTTTGCAGCATTCAGATTAGAGTTATTCAACCTATAGGACAACCATAGCAAAATGCTCAGAATGTGATAGGTAAAATCAAGCAGGATAGATAATTGTATATGTAAAGTGACTTCAATTCATTTAAAGGATTTGTGCAATAAGAATAATCTGAAAGATCAATTACAAAAATGTCAACCATTTTTATCTTTGGCTGATGGGATTTCAGGCTCAATGTATTTCCTTCTTTCCACAGTTTTGTGTTGTTTTTTTAGATCTCACACAAAGGGCAAGGATTATTTCTAGCATCAAAAAGAGGGAAAATAAATACATACATACACATGCACCAGCAGGAAATAGTTTCACCTGGTATGAATTGCACGGGTGGAACATGGCTGAGGTGGCAGCTGACTTTATGGCTCCTTCGGTCAAGCTGAATATTGACATTCCTCCCAGAAAACTGGTGAAGAGGGAGGGTCTCTGAACCCATCAGCCTAGTGTTTCTCTTTCATGGCCCCCCAAATGATCACAAGTGGAAGGGTTGGCTTGGGAATGGAGCAGGACAATATGAATTCCCAGGGGCCCACGTGAGGGCCACCCATTGACAGCAGTATCCCAAAGAGAATCTCTGCATCCCACCTACAACCGCCACTGCCAGTGCCCTATCCCTAGCCCTCAGTGGCCAATTGCTCCCTTCCCGGACCACTGGCGTGTCTGTCTGAACAGAATATTGCTCTGCCTTTGCAGAGAGCAGGATGGAGGAGCCTAGAGCCCCACAAGCAACTCGTCACCAACGAACATGGGAGTGGATGGATGCAGGCCTAGCTTTTTTTGCCAGTCGGTGCTGAGTTGGGCTCTCTGTGGTCCTTCAGAGAGGCCCAGCAGGTCCGATTCCAGGTGCCCACAGTGGTAACCTGCTCATCGATGCATCTAGCCATGAAGTCTCCTCCCATTCCTCACTTTACTTTCTTGCTCCCTGGTGCTTCCTGAGATCCCTTCCCAAGTGAACTATGTTCACACATCCCTGCATTCGAGTCTGGTTCTTGGGAGGCTCGACCCAAAACGTGCTGGCTCTGCTCTGATGTCATGAACATTCTTTGTTCCTCATATATCTTACACCAGGGATGCCGTAAATGCAACTGTCAACGCAGGACATCAAGGTGGAGAAGATGCCAGAAGCAAGTTAATGATGAACATCAAGTCCATGTAGATGTCAACGTCATTCAAAACAAACGCAAGATGGTGGCTCTGAAACAGAGTGCAAGTTGTATCAAACTTAGCAGTTGTTAAAAATAATAAAAAGTACAGTCACCAGCTGGTGGAAACAGGAACGTTAGAAACATACGTCACGGCACAGACTTCTTCATTTTATATCGCGGAAAGTAGGTGATACTGCTTGATGCTGGAAAATGTAGCCAAAGGGGGAAGAAATTCCAAACTCAATATTTTTCCTATAGACACATATTTTAACTGTAGTTGAGAAGACTTATAAATATAGCATCTTTTGCTGTGAATAAGTTTATCAAGTTCCCCATTTTCTGAATCTCATTTTCATTGTATTAGGCCCACTCATTTTCCTAAGACCACACAATCAATAGATGACTCTTGGGAAAGTAGAGTCCCAATACCCAAGGTCATGAGCCACTCCTTGGTGCCCTGCCACTGTGGTTCTATTTTTATTTTATTTTTTTGAGTCAGGGTCTCACTCTGGCACCCAGGCTAGGGTGCAGTGGCAAGATCACGGCTCACCACAGCCTCCACCTCCTGAGGCTCCTGCCTCAGCCTCCTGAGTAGCTGGGACTACAGGCAGGCACCCCCATGCCCGGCTAATTTTTTGACATTGTGGTAGAGACGAGGTGTTGCTATGTTGCCCAGGCTGGTCTTGAACTCCTGGGCTTAAGCAATCCTCCCTCCTTGGCCTCTCAAAGTGTTGGGATTGCAGACATGACCCACCACAACTGGCGATGTGGTTCTGTGTTAGTGACACAGGGCTACGTGGGTATGTGTCGGGATTGGGTCTGAAGTGGAAGTCAGTGCTCAGACACCGAAGGCTTGTTTGCCAGACGGAGGTGTTTGAAAGTCTCCTAGAATCCAAGGATTATCGCAAAAACAAACAAAAAGCTACTTGGGTGTTTCTGTAAAGCTTATGCCTGATTTTATTTTATTTTATTTTTCGAGTTGGAGTCTCACTGTCGCCCAGACCGGAGTGCGGTGGCCACTCCCGGCCACCGCAGCCTCGACCTGCTGGGTTCCGGCGATCCTTCCACCTCAGCCTTCCAAGTAGCTGGAACTACAGGCGCACGCTACCACGCCCGGCTGATTTTTGATTTATTGTGGAGATGAGGTCTCACCAAGTTGCCCAGGCGGGTCTCGAACCCACAGTCTCAAGCAATCCACTCACCTCAGCCTCCCAAGGCGCGGGATTACAGGCTGAGCCACCGAGCCCGGCTTGATTTTCTTTTTTTAAGTTCAAGTAAAGTTGAAAATCACAAACAAAAAAATTAAAAGTTATTCAAACTTCCACCACCCTAAAGAAAAACTGCTGTTGTTGCTATCTGGTAAACATCATTGCATACAGTTGACTAATGAACCGCAAGCCCCTTGAGCGTCCAGGTTCTCCACAGCAAATGCTCCTGGGGTGGGAGTAGGTGGGCTTGTGTCTGCCTTGTTGGCTGCTGCAGCCTCAGCTTCCAGTGCAGTGTTTGGCACACAGCAGGTGCTCAGTACACATTCCTTGAATGAATAATAGAAATACTTTAACAAAAATGAGGTGCTCTAGGTCACTAGAATATTACTTCCAATTATAATTTTTTTTTGAGTCGGAGTCTCACTCTTGTTGCCCAGGCTGGAGTGCAGTGGCACACTCATGGCCACTGCAGCCTTGATCTGCTGGGTTTAGGGACACCTTCCGCCTCGGCTTTCCAAGTAGCTGGAACTACACACTCATGGTACCATGCCCGGCTAGTTTGTGTGTGTGTGTGTGTGTGTGTGTGTGTGTGTGTGTGTGTGAGATTTATTGTAGAGACAAGGTCTCACCAAGTTGCCCAGGCTGGTCTCGAACCCCTGGACTCAGGCAATCCTCTCACCTTGGCCTCCCAACATGCTGGAGTTACAGGCTGAGCCACTGTGCCCAGCCCCAGTGATAACTTAAAATGAAATCCATCTCTCAAGCTGCCCTTGTGATAAGTTAGGAGCTGCTAGTGTTGAATCCATCCTTGGCATATTTTTATTTAAAGGGGTTCTGAAGTTCAACACCTTAAAGCGAAAATCCCATCTCTAATGTCTCTCCATGGGGACAGAACTCTGGTGTGTGACTTTGGTTACTGGGGTTCCATTTCCCATGAGTGGTGTGGTCTTGGGACTCTTAATTGACCTAAATAAGTCTCAGTTTTGCTTTGTGAGAAACGATAATCTTGCCTACCTTTTTCACAGGATGCATATTAGAATCAAAGAAGACATGAAAGTGTGTTCCAAAATGCAACTTCCCGACAAAGGCCCTCAACATAATTTCCGATACCATGTAATCTTCCCATAAAGCCCATTAAGACACCGCGTCTATTTCCCTCACGGCCTTTGAATCTGGGCCAGGCTTCATGACTGCCGCAGTGGACAGGATGTGGCAGAAGGGACACAGTACGACTTCTGAGGCTGGTGTAGGAAGGTGAGACCCTCTCAGCTTCCCTGCCCCGATTTAGATGACAAGATGTCCAACCTTCAGCCTTGACTCTACTCAGGTATCTGTAGTTCTATCATCTACTTCTGGGGAGACATGGCCATTGTTCTCTGTCGTTCGGAGTGGTTCAGAGTATACTGTGGGTTGGGGGAGAATCCACTTGGAGCCCTGATGAGCACTACATAAACCAATGAGCTAACAGTTTCCAAACTGATGGAAGGAGGGGAAAACAGAAGAATCTGAGAGCTCTTAAGGAAAGCAAAAATCAGTAACAGGTTTGCTTTATCGAGTTGGATTTGTCTAATAGAGACTCAACCTTCTGAATACTTTTCCAATCCAACCACTCCTTGCCATCATTATTCATTCAACAAATATCAGTTAAGCCCTCACCACGTGTCTGACCCTGTTCTAGTCTCTGGGGATAAAATCATGAACACAGCAAAGTTCCTGCTTTCATGGTGCTGACATTCTAGTGGGCACATGGTCAGCCATTTTGACGACTTGCTTAGTTCACATTCTTTTTTTATTTTTTTTGAGTTGGAGTCTTACTCTGTCACCCAGACTGGAGTGCAGTGGCCGCTCCTGCCCCAGCCTGCTGGGCTCTGGCGATCCTTCCGCCTCAGCCTTCCAAGTAGTTGGAACTACAGGCGTGCGCTACCACGCCCGGCTAATTTTT
>CAUYQG010001057.1:0-11092 GCA_963574415.1 Tarsius wallacei
ACCACTGGGGAGAGGAGAACCTATTCAGTAAATGGTGCTGGGAAAACTGCCTGATCACATGCAGAAGATTGAAGCAGGACCTCTACCTATCACCATACACAGGAATTAACTCTAAATGGATCAAAGGCCTAAACGCAAAACCTCAAACTATAAGAATCTTAGAAAACGCGGGAAACACCCTTATGGAAATTGGAACTGGCAACCAATTCCTATTCAGAACCCTAAATGCCCATACCTTAAGAAATAACATAGACAAATGGGACCTCATCAAGCTAACAATCTTCTGCAAAGGAAAAGAAACCATCAAGAGAGCAGGGAGACAGCCCACAGAATGGGAAAAAAATTTGCCAACTGTATATCTGACAAAGGTCTAACCTCTAGGATCTACAAGGAAATCAAATGCGCCAAAAAGGAAAAAAACAAACAGCCCCATTAAAAAGTGGGCAAAAGACATGAATAGACACTTCTCAAAAGAAGATATACAGGCAGCCAACAGACATGAAAAAGTGCTCAGCGTCACACATCATCAGAGAAATGCAAATCAAAACCACATTGAGATACCACCTAACCCCAGTAAGAATGGCCATCATTAATAAATCAACAACAGATGCTGGCCAGGATGAGAAGAAAAAGGAATGCTTGTACACTGCTGCTGGGAATGCAAACTAGTGCAGCCTCACTGGAAGATAGTGTGGCCGTATCTGAAAGAACTAGAAATTGACCTTCCATATGACCCAGCAATAATAATTCCTCTATTGGGAATATACTCGGAGGAACTCAAATCATTCTCCAAAAAAGATACCTGCACACGTATGTTTGTTGCAGCTCTATTCACAACAGCAGAAACATGGAACCAACCATGTTGCCCATCTGAGCTGGACTGGATTTTAAAAAATGTTGTACAGCCGGGCTTGGTGGCTCAGCCTGTAATCCCACGCCTTTGGGAGGCTGAGGTGAGTGGATTGCCTGAGCCCGCGGGTTCGAGACCCGCCTGGGCAACTTGGTGAGACCTCATCTCTACAATAAATAAAAAAAATCAGCCGGGCGTGGAAGCACGCACCTGTAACTCCGGCTACTCGGAAGGTTGAGGCGGAAGGATCGCTGGAGCCCAGCAGGTGGAGGCTGCGGTGACCGGGAGCGGCCACTACACTCCAGTCTGGGCGACAGTGAGACTCCAACTCAAAAAAAAAAAAAATGTGGTACATATACACAATGGAATATTATGCAGCCATAAAGAAGGACAAACATATGGACTTCGCAGCAACTTGGATGGATTTAGAGTCGATCATACTCAGCGATCTATCACAGAAACAAAGAACAGAGTACCGTGTGTTCTCACTCATAATCGGACCTTGAAGAATTGCAATACTATAAGAAAGCGATTGGCAGTAGTGGGAAACTGTCAGAGGAGGGAGGGTGGGATTGGCAGTTGAGGGAAACTGCTAGGGGAGGAAGGGGCACACCTCATCAACAAAGGTGCCTGCATAATCAACGTTTGTATACCTAACCCTGAATTGTATCCCACATCTTTATAATAAAAAATAATTAAATAACAAAGTGGCAAGATGAAAAGAAAAGCGACCCTTTCCTCTTTCTTGCAATTAAGAGGGACTTTTAAAAAGAAAAACTAGCACCGCAGGCGGCTGTTGGTGTCTCTCTGAGTGGGACAATGTTTGAACCTCATAGAAGCTGGGCACCACTCCACTGGGTCATGAGTCCAATCTTTGAATGCACACCTGTGACAATATGAGGGTTATGACAAGTCAGTCCTGCCTCTCAGAGCTCTGGTATCGCCCTCATGATTCTTTGAAATCCCCAAATCTGTCAGTAATTTGAGTTCCTGTGTTTCCAAGATCTACAGAGTGGCACTGGTGAGCAACATGTGCCTTCGGTGGAGGAAATGAGGCAGGGGCTCTTTGTCTCTGGGTGGGCCTAATGCTCATTGATGTCTTTTTTCATGCACAGGAGGGAATTTTGTCTTAAGCTCAAAAAATACACGTAAGTGCTGTGCTTCATAGAACACTTGGAGGAGCATAGTGAAGTCTATCCCTTCTAACAACTCAGAATTCTTTCACAGGCAGGTCAATGGCCTTACAAAAAATCATGGAGTTCTTAGGTTACATCTGACAGTGGGATGCGGGTTTTCCTCCTGAATCGCACTCCAGTGCCTTGTTTATCAGCCTAATGTGTAGCCCCAAATCTGAAAGGGCTTGCCCATAATGTTTACCTATTCCAAAGAAGTGACCAGGAGCGCCAGCAGGGAGAGACATTGGTTTATTAAAACTTATGGGAGAGCGCCAATAGTGGCAGGTGAAGCATTGCGCCTTGCGACAGCACTGCACACAGTTTTATAATCAAGCAAGCTAATTATTCAAATTCCCCCGCAGTGTTTACAATTACATTGGTTAAGAGTGATGACTGAGCCAGGCTCGGTGGCTCAGCCTGTAATCCCGCGCTTTGGGAGGCTGAGGTGAGTGGATTGCCTGAGCCCACGGGTTGCAGACCCGCCTGGGCAACTTGGCGAGACCTCATCTCTACAATAAAAAAATCAAAAAATTAGCCGGGCGTGGTAGCGCGCGCCTGTAGTTCCAGCTGCTTGGAAGGCTGAGGCGGAAGGATCGCCAGAGCCCAGCAGGTCGAGGCTGCGGTGGCTGGGAACGTTCCCAGCCACTGCACTCCAGTCTGGGCGACAGAGTGAGACTCCAACTCAAAACAACAACCACAACAACAACAACAGCAACAACAACAACAAAGAGTGATGACTGCATTACCTTTAGCATTGCTTGGTCACCTGCATCCCATGACTCATTACTGGGAATATGGCTATATAGTCGGAGACCAGCCTTGGCCAGAGGGCACTCCCTGAGGGAAGGGAGAAGAAAGAAGCCAGGCATAGGGGTAAACAGTCTCTGTCTGGACAGCACCTCACAATCAGACATGGTGTTAGTCTTTGAGTTTTTGAGCCTCTCCAAGGATAATAGAAATAACACTTTATATTAATCTACAAAACAAGAAATACATTAAACTCTAAAGAAATGCATCACTGATTTTCTTCACATACTCAATCTCCATTTGAGTATTAATTCACATGAAATTGTACAAGCACGTCATTTACATGACCAAACTACACTGTAGAATGTCTGAAATTAAAAAATTACCTCTAAAGAGGAGGACCCCTCCAAAAACTAAAACCTGAAATTGCATTTCAAAGCTCAGGTCTCTAGCAGGACTGTCTTCCTCTGCTTGGTAAGTGGTCTAGGAACACATCACCATCAGTCTACCAGCTAGCATTGTTGTGAGAGGCTGCTTTCGACTTCCATGAAAGCTTTTGTTTTGTTTTTGTTTTTGTTTTGAGACTCTTTCAGTGCGTGTGCCCATTTCATGATGGGTGATTTACGAGCATACCTGTCAACATCAGGCTAACTTTTCTGCAATTGTTGACTGAAAATGACACGATTGCCATGTCCCATCCTCACTATTTACTCAATCTCACCCAGAACAAATCTTTTTGGTTCCCCAGGATTAAAAAAAAAAAAAAAAAGTTCTCGAACGGAAATGTTTTGCCCACGTGGAAGAAGTGAAACAAAAAAGACAGAAGCACTAAAAGGCATCAAAATGGATGAGTTTAAAAACTGTTTAGAGCAGTGGAAAAAAGCATGTTGATAGGTGTATTGCATTAAACGGAGAATGCTTTGAAGGTGACCAAAGTTTAATCATGTAAGAACAAATACAGTTTTCAATGGATAAATTCTGTGATTTTTAGGTCCCCCTTCATATTTTTCCCTACCCTAGATTCTTATTTTTTTTCCACAGGTCTTGCTTTATGTTTAATCCTGTTCATTGTTCTTGAACAAATACTCAGGACCAGAATGACTAGATGGATGTTTTCCTTTAAAAGGAACTGACAAGGCCCAGTGCGGTGATTCACGCCTGTAATCTCAGAATTTGGGAGGCAGAGCTGAGAGGATTGCCTGAGCCCAGGGATTCTAGACCAGCCTGGGCAACTTGGCGAGACCTCATCTATACAATAAATAAAAAAATTAGCTGGGTGCAGTGGCTCACACCTATAGTTCCAGCTACTGGGAAGGCAGGGGTGAGAGGATCCCCTGATCCCAGTAGGTCGAGGCTGGAATGGCCTTGAGTGCGCCACTGCACTCCAGCCTGGGTAACAGAGTGAGACTCCAACTCAAAAAATAAACAAATAAACAAATAAATACATAAATAAATAAATACATAAATGCAATAGAAGGAACTGACAAATTGCTTCGAAAGTGCTGTTCCATTCCCCATCAGAACTATCAGTGCGTGCTAATTCCAGTTGTTCCACATCTCTGCCAACACATGGAGCTATCAGTCTTTTCATATTTTTATTAATAATATTTTCATTGAAAAGTCATAATTTTTACAGTTAAGTGGTAGAGGGTGATGTTTCCTTGTAAGTATTTAATGTAGAATGATGAAGTCAAGTTGATTAATATAGCCATCACCTTGTTGACCCATCATGTTAATGGTGAGACACTTGAAATGTATGCTCTTGAACAGTTTGAAGTATACAATACTTTATGACTGACTATAGCAGCCCTGCTGCAGACTGGATCACAAAACTTATTCCACTTCCCTGTCAGAAACCTTTGACTCATTGAGCATCAACTTCCCGTTGTCCTCTCCACTTCACCCACTGCCGACACCTTTTAATCATCGTTCTACTCTCTACTTTTATTGGTACTCCTTTTGAGAATGGGAAAATAACTAAGACAGGTATGTCTGCTTGTGCCTGACTCACTTCAAATAGCAAGCTGTCCTCCAGACTTATTTACAGTGATTCAAATGACATAATTTCTTTTATTAAGGCCGCATAGTATTCCATTGTTGGTAGATACCAGATTTTCACCATCCATGTATTCACTTATGAACACTTAGGTTGATTTCATATCTAGACTGTGGTGAATAATGTTGCAGTGAATATGGGAGTGCAGGAGTCTCTTCAAGGTACTGATTTCATTTCCTTTGGCTATCTGCCCGGAAGTAGGACTGCTGGATCAGATGGTCATCTTACTTTTTAGTTTTTTGAGGACCTTACAGGCCACTTTGCATAATGGCTCTTCTACTTCACATTCCCAAGAAGAGTGTACAGGAGTTTCCTCTCGTTGGCATCAAGGCCAACACTGTCATGTCTCATCTTTTCTGATAAAAGCCATTTAGCAGGTGCAAGATAATAGCCCACTGTGGTTTTAATTTTGTCTCCCTAATGTTTCAGGATGCTGAGCATTTTTTAATGTACCCGTCGGCCATTAGTGTGTTTTATTGAGAAATGTCTGCTCAGGTACATTTTTTAATTGGGTTATTTGCTTTCTTACAATTGAATTGTTTGAATTCCTAATGTATTATGGATAATAACCACTTATCAGAGATATAATGTGCAAAATGTTTCTCTCGCCCTATGGGTTGTCTCTGGACTCCATTCGTTTCTTTTTGTTTGTTTGTTTGTTTAATTTTGCATATAAAGAAGACTTATTTTGATGCCCACAGGGGATGAGGGGGAGGCCTGCTTGAAGTGAAACCTCTTACATGTCCATCCTGAGACTCCATGTTCCATGACCTGGGTTCTTTGTAGCTACCAGGCAGCCCCCAGGCGTGCCTTGGCACTATGTGGAGGGAGGCCAGCCCTGGCTCTCTGGCTTTCCAGCCTGCCTTGCCTGAAGGCCAGTCCAGTTCTTGCAGCAACCAGTAGGGCAAGGGTCCTGGGGTAGGGTCCTGAGTGAGTACAGCTGACTGCTCCTGACTCCAGACATCATACCTGGGCTGTGAACTCCAGTTCCATTACTTCCCAGCTGTGGTAACTGGGGAAGGTCAGCTCTTCCTTCCCTCCCTTCCAACTTTCCTTCCTTCCTTCCTTCCTTCCTTCTTTCCTTCCTTCCTTCCTTCCCTCCCTTCCCCCATCCCTCCTTTGCTTCCTTCCCTCTCTCTCACCCTCCCTCTCTCCCTCCCTCTCTCCTGCTAGCTCTCGCTCCTTCTTGCCTTCCTTCTTTCTTTCTTCTTCCTTTCTTCCTTCCTTCCTCCCTTCCTTTTTTCTCTCTCCTCTCTTTCTGTTTTTCTTTCTTTCAAGCTGGGGTCTGAGTCTGTCGCGCAGGCTGCAGTGCAGTGGCACAATTAGGGCTCGCTGATGCCGCGACCTCTTAGGCTAAGGTGATATTTCATCTCAGCCCCCGAGTAGATGGAACTGCAGGTGCGCACCACCACGCCCAACTAACCTTTTTAAGTTTTTGTGTAGAGATGAGGTCTCACTATTTTGCCCAGGATGGTCTCGAACTCCTGGGCTCAAGCAATCCTTGAATTGCTGGGATTACAGGCATGAGCCACCTCACCCAGACCAGTTCGCCTTTCTGAGAGCATGTTTCTTCGTCTCTAAAATGGGGCAACTAGGAGGTGCTGGTGTTATCTCCATTCTCAATTCGTTCCTCCAGTGCAGATTTTTCTGAGAGCCTCCTTGTGTGTCACGATCTTTACAGGACTTCCTGACATACAACCCCCTTCATGAGACACCAATAGAAAAAAGAAAAGTTCCCCGGTGGTAAAAGCACAGGAAAAGCAAAGAAACCTTCTCAGAGGAGGCCACATTATAAGATTGATTGGGCTTGCCGTTGGGAAGGAGTACTCCAAAGTGTTCATCACCCTTCCATGTCTATGATGTCACAATTCTCACAATCGTCTTAGAATCCGCATTTTGCTGAGGGAGGCTAGACCATTTATTTTCTAGCCAGGTAGGGTTGGATAGTAAGTAGGGGGAAGGTGGTGGGGATGGGGCACTGGGTGCCTCTGAGCTTTGAGCAGGGAGACTTGAAGGTTGTCCCAAAGAGTTTGCTGGAGAGACCTCTCCTTCCACTGTCCTACCACTGGGTCCACGAGTTTGGAAAGAGCATGGTCTTTGGAAACCCTCGCCTCCAACCCTGACTCTGCCAAATGCATACCAGGGATCTCAGGGTAAGCCTAACTTCCTCCTCTGCAAAATGGGCATCATGGCAGTGCCCACCTTGCCAAGCTGCTGTGAGGGCTCCAAAGGATGCCAAGTGCTCACCTGATGCTCAACAAATGCCAGGATATCTGCGGCAGAGCTGGGTCCCCTGCCAACGAGGCCCAGTGTCTGGACTCAAGACATCATTCTTCTTGTAACAAGCTTCGCCCATCTGCTGCCCACAGGAGCCCTGGCTTCCAGAGGGATTTCACCCTTCCACTTTGCCTTTGTCTTCCCGACCCACCCAACTGCCACCACTCCAGACCTTGTCAGGCCAAGAAACTGGGAGTTTGTAAGAGCAGAGGGAGGCAGAGGCTGTGAGGTGGAGGCTGTGAGGCGGAGGCTGAGTCTATGAGGTCGAGGCTGGTAGGTGAAAGCTGTGAGGTGGAGGCTGTGAGGTGGAGGCTGTGAGGCAGAGGATATGAAGTGGAGGCTGTGAGATGGAGGCAAGAAGGAGAGATGCATTTGCAGAGGAGCGCTGGGGGGAAGATGGGGAACCAGGATGCCATTTCTGGGTGCCAAGATCAGCCCCCAAACCAGCTCCCTGGCTATCCTTTCCCTAGTACCATCCAAACCGAGCAGGCCAAGCACGGTTTGGATCTCTCCCCATCCCTTTTCTCATCTGTAAAATTGAGACATTACAGTTCCAGAATGGGCTGTGAGGCCATAGAAATTAATCCAGTCTGGCAGGAGGTCTGAAAATAAACATCTTGTTTTGATTGGTGTTGACGTTGGGATTTAGAGAAGGTTTGAGCATGGAACTGCAGTTGGTACTTTACAGCCCGTCAAGACTTTTCCATGGAGGAGCCCGGTGAGCATGAGCGGTGCCTAGACGAATGTCCTCTCTGGCCAGCGCTGGGCACTGGGCGAGGCTGGGGGCTTTGGGGCTCGGAACACGCCCTGGCGGAGGCTGTCTGTGTCCTGTGGGGGCTGGGCGTCTCAGGATGCCAAGCCCCGCTGGGCAAGCACGCATGACCTGAACTATTTAAGGACCCACTATGTATATGCCTGGCTCCTTATTCCTGCTGCCTCGTGTGGTCCTTATGCCAATGCTGCAAAGCACACATCGTTATCCCCTTTTACAGATTGGCACACCGAGAAACCAAGAGGTTAAGTCACTCACCAAAGCTACCCAGGAGTGAAGCGAGGACTTAAACTTAGCCCTCTCTGGGTTTCCATGGCTTGTGCTACACTGCCCACTTTATGTCAGGAACTTTCCAAAAGGGTTTCTCACCAAGAGAATGGCGCATTGTCCCAGGGAAAGGGCTGAGCCTGGACAGGGGTGACCTAAGTTGGCAGAGCACATGGTTGTAAGGACTACCAGCTCCATCCCTTTCTGTGATCTTCGTAGATTAAGACTCCACCCTACCCCATGGCCCACCGAAGACCAGTGCGTGCCCCTCCCACCTGACTTCAGCCTCCCACCAGGTCCCAGCGGGGAAGCAGCCTGATCCCCTGTGGCAGGGCCCAGATCTGAGAAGGTCTCCTGCTCAGGGCAGAGGTGCACACAACTTTCAGTCACGAGTCCGGGGTGCTGGCTGGGGGGAAGGCACCACCTTTTGGGAGAGGCTTGGTGCCCTCTGCACCTGGCAGCTTCTGCGTACCAGGTACCATCCCGAGCCTCCTACCTCCAAGATGCAAGGGCCAATCTCCAGCGTCTTCAGTCACTGATGCCCCTGCTCCTGAGTCCTGTCTGTGACCCTGTACCTGTCCCCTCATGGCTTGATGTGTCTGGAAACTGCCCCTCCCCCCAGGCTGACTTGTCTCGCTTTAAATTCCTCATTTGGAGACCCCGACGCTGTTTGTACTCACTAGCCATCCTCAGATTTCCCAAGTCCATGACCTGTCCTGGTCCCCAGATGGCTACTTCACCAGGGGTCAAAGTCAGACCAGATGTGGCCAGAGTCCTGCAGGCTGATGGAGGTCCCCAGCCCCTGCCCCTCTGGCTCCACTCCCAGGGGAGAGTCTTTTGCAGCCTGGGGAACAGGGAAAGGGAATGCTAGGTGGTGGCCCAGGCCCTGACCCAGCCTGCACACCGAGTTTTGTGGGAAGGTGACCCCAAGCCTGGCCAGAAAGGCGCTCTGCACAGCCCCCATCTTGGCCGTCTCTCCCCTCCCAGGGACAGCAGCTGGCAGCCTCCTTGGGGAGGAGCCACCTTACCGGTTTCCACCAGGGAGTCTCCATCACAGGACCCCAGGGCCGAGGGAGGCCTGGTCCTGTACCTTCACACACCCGGCACCCTCACACACCAGGGCTCTCCTAGTCCCCTTCCTCATTTGGTCTGATTTTCAGCACCCTCCTTATCATATTCAAAGGCCCAAGACAAGACATGACATTTGGGGGTGCAGGGTTTGGCCTGACTCTGTTCTGTAGCAAACGTTTGGGCTTGGCTCTGTTGGGCTGTTTCTCATCTGTTGCTGGCTCTGCCTTCTAGAGGTGTGAGCCTCTGCCTGGGTTGAGGTTCTGTAAATTGGGGAGGTTTGTGTTCATTTCAAGGTTCAGAAAATCTGTGGTTTTGCATCATGGTTGGGTCTGATTTGCCTGCTCGATGGCAGTGGTGGCCAGTGGCTCAGAGGTAAGCCTCTGTTGGATCGTGTGGGGTCTGGATGAGGGACACGTGGATGTGCCCCTCTGTGGGGAGCTGGTCCTGGGCCAAGCTCCCGGGCAGGTGACCAGTGTCCAAGGGAGGGGTGTGGGGTGTTTGGGGAGGTGGAGCTGGGGCATTGGCTTTGCCCTCAAACTTCTTATCCCAGAGGGTGCCTGGGTGTCATCCTAGGGATAGCCAGAGGTGAGTTCGGTGCCTGGGTGTCATCTTCAGGGAAAGCCAGAGGGGTGATTTCTGTGAATGTATGGTGAGAGTAACGGGGTCAGGTCAGACACTGCAGGGTTATCCGACCACCAGGTCTCTGCTTGGCACCTTCCTCCACCACTCACCTGCGGGGGGCGAATTGGGGCAGCTCCTTAACTTCTCTGAGCTCCAGCCTCCTCATGCCTCTTCCTGAGGCAGTGCTGAGCAGTAAGGGGAAAATGTTTGTGGAAATTCACAGAGGAGTTCGGAATATGCCAGTTTTCCTGAGGACTACAAAGGCAGGGCTAAGCCTTATTAATCATGTTCTTCCCAAGCCCTTCTCACACCAGGGGAACTGGCCCCTGGTTATTCCTGACAGTTTTAGTGTCGAGTCTCTTTGCCACCAGGCTCAGAGTTGGCATCCTGAACTACCCCAACTTGCTCTGGAGTCCTTTTCTTTGGGCACAGTGGGCTTTTCACAAGGGACATGCTATCCTTTGGTCACCTAACAGGGGGTGTTCCTCAGGCCTGACAAGGCTGGTCACCTCCTGCTCAAGCTGACATGATCTACCTGGTCCTGAAGCCCCTTGGTAGAGTGCCCATATGGCTTGGATTCCAGATACGGTTAACAATCCTCAGTGTCATGGTCCCTGAGCATCAGCCTAGCCCCCTTCTTTTTTTTAGTTGGGGTCTTACTCTGTGGCCAGGCTGCACTCAGATGATCCTTCTGCCTCAGCCTCCTGAGTAGCTGGGACTATAGCCATGTCACCACATCTCTGGGATGCTGCTGTATCCCCCGCACAATGTCTGATACTCGGTGCTTTTCACTGACCAGTAAATATCTACTGAGAAAATGAGCAAAATAAAAAAAGCAATCGGGGACCAGGCACAGTTAATATCCAAATCGATAAAATCCCAGAGTCTCTGGCGCATCTTTCTAGGAGGATGTTGGAGACCGGCTGGTCCACAACTTGCAGAATGTGCTTCCTGCGACTCTTCAGAGGGATCCCGACAGCTGCAGGTGTGTGTGTGTGTGTGTGTGTGTGTGTGTGTGTGTGTGTGTGTTTGCATGCGTGAACATGTGCTTGAGCCCATGTGTGCACACATGCCAGCGAGGGGGGAGGAGGACGGAAGGGGTTGCAGATGGACAAACTTCAGGCCACTGTTATCACTTCAAAAGAGCATCCCCACTCTTTGCTGTTTAAATATTGAACGTCTATTTCCGGTTTGTTTGGAAGAGTAAGATTTCCAGCCAACAGCACGTTTGGAAACTGCTGCCCCATCAAACCCCT
>CAUYQG010001063.1:0-36579 GCA_963574415.1 Tarsius wallacei
GTTAATACTATCCGGTATCTATAGCGCCTCATATTTTGGATTATTTAGTACAACGTTAGGATGCATGAGAATTACCCGGAAACTTGTTAGGCAAATCTCCTGCCCCACCCCCCCCCCAAGACCTACTGAATTAGAAACTCAGGATGAGGGCCAACAATCTATGTTAAACAAGCCTTCCAGGTAATTCTCATGCATCCTAACGTTGTACTAAATAATCCAAAATATGAGGCGCTATAGATACCGGATAGTATTAACCAGCCAATCTTTTAACTCCTAAATGCAAGCTGAAGACCCAGCAGTCCTTCACAAAAGACAATGCTTTCTTAGAGGTCATCAGTATTTTTCTTGGCCGTCCTTCTCATCCTGTGGCTGATCAGCCTGCCCAATCTAGACTCACTGATATGAGCTGTTTATTTCTTCCACTATTTATAAACCATTCTTTCTCTTAAGAATTTATCTATCCAAACACCAACCACGTTGACCAACTTTCCCTCTATAAATTCTCCTGCTTAAGCAGAACTCCAAGCTTTTGCTAAATAAACATGTGCAATGTGTACAAAAAGTGTAAGAATCAGTGGCACGTTCAGTTTAATCTAAAAGTCTTATCACCTTGTTAATTTTTAAAATAATAGCAGCTAACATTTACTGAGCTCTTATGTCATGTCTTCTCTGATCCTCATGATAGTCTTATGATTCAGGTACAACTACTATCCCCATTTTCTAGATGAGAAAACTGAGACTTCAAGAGATTAACTAATTTACTGGAGGTTACACATCCAGCAAGTGTTTTTTTAAATTACTTCCCATGCTCTTTTTTTCTTTCTCCTTTTTTTTTCATTTATAGAATACATAACAATGTATAGTGATTAGATCAGGGTACTATCTCAAACATTTATCATTTCTTTGTGTTGAAAACATTCAGTATCCTTCTAGCTCATTAACTTATTTTCTATACCACTTTCTCTTAACTGATGAGATACCACAAAAATGAGAGACTTATGAGATACACAAGTTGATTTTGCTTGTACTTCTCAGCCTTTAAATTCTGTGAGCTGTTTTCTATTTTTGCGATATTCACTTCTTCTGTTGGTGCATTGACTTTTCCTAAGAATTTTCCATTTACTTAAAATCAAATTTTGGCAAACACTTGTAAATATTTTTATTTGTCTTCCCTTGACTGTGCTGCTTAAGTGTCATTTTACTCTACCAATTTCATTTAAGAACATGGAGAAGAATGAACTTTTAAGTTTAGCAATAAATGTAGGACTTTAAATTGTGGAAAAGAAAAAAATGTAAATCTTTTTAAAATTTAGTACTGCTAAAAATACTGTGTTTTAGCTTCCTTATTCATTAACTCTAAATGCTATTAGTGAATTCCTGGAAACTTCTCACTTGTTAACAATGGAAATTTAATTTTAAAAACTACACATATTTATCCTTTTCACCCACTCAAAGATTAATTTTAAGTTTCAGGGTAAAAGAATTCCTTTCTGATTTGAAATCTCTGTAAGTATTTTTGTGGAATTACATTGTATGGAGAAAGAAAAGAATGAGGTCAAATGAAAGTTAAATTTTGTTTTGTTTTATTCTTCTTCCAATTAACTCTTTTAAGCTCAGCAAGTGAATACCATATTTCAATTGCGGCCAATGAGACAGTCCCTGAGTTTATAAATTCTACTGAGGACATTGGAGATGAAATTAATATCTTCTACTTGGTAAGAAGTAACCTCTAAATTATTACTCCAAAGAAATTATTTGTGAATTTATAAATTAAAGTATTAACAGACATATAGAAACATTCTGTTTCAACATTTAATCTCTATATTTCAGTATTATTTTTCTTTATAGTTTCATTATATTAAAATAGTTTTATTTAAATTGGTGATGATTATATTTTGAATCAGTTTTAAAGACCTGTCTCTAATTTCCTTTTAATAAAACACAATTAATTAGAAGAACTTGTAGGCAAAAAAATTAACTGTTGAACCAGATGGTTCTACTTATAAACTAGTAGAATTATTTACTTATATTTTCAGTATGACTGAGAAAAACACCTTGTCAATAATTATGACTATTTCAGGAATTGATTATTTCAAAATCATCTTAGCAATATTTTTCTTTATTCACCAAATAAATATGTATCTCATTCTGTTCATCGCCACCTTTCATATGCTTTACACTGTAGATTATTCATGTAGGTATTACCACCTGTTTAGGTCATGTTTTCCATTTCATTTATTTTTTTCTTTTGAATCTTTCATAACAAACTTTTTCTAACCACTATAGCAAACAATCACAGAATTTCGTTTTATGTAATACCTACTTATAGATACAGACTCAACTTATGCTAATAATATTCAAGGGAAAAAATAGCCTGCTTCAAATGGATTTAAATATGAAGGGAGACCCCCAAAGTGGAAATTATTTACAAAAAATGATGTATTTATTCTTACATTTTTAAACTTCAGTCACCTTCAAAGTACTCTCCATCCTAACAAGATGTTTTTCCACTGTTCAAAACAGTTTTTGAACCCGTCAATTTTGATGCCTTTTAGTGCTTCTGCCGTTTTTTTGTTTTTTTTTCCACATCTCCACATCAGCAAAACATTTCTCTCTGAGGACTTTTTTGCTCCAGGGAAACAACAACAACAACAACAACAACAACAAAAAAGTCACTTGGGGCAAGATCTGGTGAATAGGGAAGGTGAGGCACAGATGTCATGCCGTTTTGGGTCAAAAACTGCTGAACACTCAATGTGGGCGGGTGCATTGTCATGGTGAAAGAATCAGTCACCTGTTTGCCACAACTCAGGATGCTTCTAGATGAAACCTTTGGCTGGCTGTCTGATCCAGAGGTACGAATTCCAAGTTTACTACAAAAGGCTTGCCTTTCAAAATATAATTCCAGTTTTTAGGGGATCCCTCCTCATATATATTCAAATGTATGAATTATAAGTGAAGATAGTCTCAATCTCTGGAAACTGCTAACAATGAAAAAGGAAGTTGCCTTGTAAAGTGGAAATAAATGTATACTCTGAGGATGAATTTCATTGTTTTTATTTGTTCTGTGTGCTGACGTTTCTATGACAAGTTCTACCTTGGAAATTAGTATGAATGCCATTCACTCTACTAGATTCTGGGATACATTTCTAGAATTCAGACTATCCAGTTTCTCAAGCCTGATTCACTTTTCCCAGATAAAAGAATTCAACAAACAGTGAGAAACAAAGAAGACAAAAAGACTTTAAATGTTGTTGATCTTTACATACTGTAATTTATTAGGGTTCAGATTTGAAACAGGTACTCCCTAACTTTTATAAATAATGTTAGCATAAATAACAATGTTAAAAATATCACCAAGAATAAATATTTGCATGTATCTCATTATTTTGCTGGGGTGATTTCTAGAATTGGGGTAACAGAATTTTTTTTAAAGTGAAACCCAGTAACTTGAATCAGAAAAATAAATAATAATTATAAAACGTGATTTCTGACTAAATATCAGGAAACAGAATTAAACTGGGAGACCATGCCAGGCAAGCCTAGGACATATTACCATAAGAAGATAAGAATTGAGGAACATGTTTAAGAAGCCAGGCACAGCTGGTCAGAAATCTCCAGAATTCCAGTTTTAAGGAATATATTGGATTTTTAACAACCACAGGGACTAACTTAAGATCTGAAGAGCTCTCAGTCTAGAAGGCTCAGTTAGGCAAGTCAGTGGATTTCCTGGTGTCTATGTAGTTCTATGTAGATCCTTACTCAGCTAAGATGTTACACAGGGATGCCATAGACTTAGAGCCTGGAGATCACACTTGAGTGGTAGAAAAGATAGCCACTACGCCTGGTTGCCCCAGTTCACTTGTACCCTCTAAGCAGGCAAAACCTCCGAAATAGTGAGTCCGGCTTTCTGCTGAACTTCGTCCTGCCTATCCTTCCCTCTAAGATACACACCCCACTATGCTGCCATAGTGGCATAAGCTTTCTGGGTTAGAAAAACAGATAGAGATTGAGATGAAAGTCAACCTGACTCTACAGAGACCAGCAACACAATAGCCCTAGCGAGGGATGGAATTGTGAAGGGAAGCAAGTGGGTGTCTGGTTTGCCTGTATAATGGCGACAGATCCCATTTAGCCAGGGTTAGAGATGATTTATGTATTTTGGAGACTGTAGCAAACTGGGTTAAGGCAACCAAAAAATATGCTAAACTGTTCCATGTGGTTGAGGTAAATGGTCTTTCTCTTTTCCAGCTTCAAAAAGACTGATATATTAAAAAGGACAAGAACGTGGCTAGAGCATGAAACAGAAACATTTTCAATCTGATTTTTCTATCAATCCCAGTCCTATTTGGGGAGTGAGGGATGGAGGAACAATGTTATTGTAGCTGAATATGACCCCTGACCAGCAGACATCCATATGTTCTTGCTGGCTTAATTATGCCAATTCTCTATACAGAGTTATAAGCTGTCTGCATTCATTTAGGGATTCAAAATGTTATACAACTTAACTCATCAATTAGAGATCAAAATCCTACATAAGACAGAACGTATGCTGTTGAAAGAAAAATAAACGATTACATTTCTATTTTGTCCCTGTAGATTAGAAAAAGTGGACATTTTCCAATGCCTGAACTTAAGCTGTCAATTTCATTCCCCAATTTGACATCTGATGGTTATACTGTGCTGTACCCAACTGGATGGTCATCTTCTGATGTAAGTCATGTGTGCCTTGGAATTATGTCATCACTGTTATATCTTTCACTTTATGTTTAAGATTTTTGTTCTGCATGCTACTTGTGATAGAGTTTTACCAAAGTAAAATGGAGATGCATTAAGAAAATAATAATAACTTCCACTGGTTATTTACTAGATGCATTATTCTCTAGGGTTGCTAATAACAAATTACCACAAATTGAGTGACTAAAACAGCAGAAATTTATTCTTTCGATAGTTCTGAAGGCTAGAGGTCCAAAATCAAGGTGTTGACAGTGTTGATTCCTCTGGAGGCTGCCTCTGTCTTAGCTTCTGGTGGCTGCTGGCAACTGGTGTTCCTTGGCTTCTGGCAACATAATTCCAATCTCTGCCTCTATCTTCATGTGGCCCTCATCTTTGTGTCTCTGTGTGTTCTGCTTTTCTGGCTCTGTTTCTTCACACTCACCATTGGATTTAGAGCCCACCTTAAATCCAGAATAATCTCATCTGGAGAGCCTTAATGTAATTACACCTGCAAAGACCTTATTTCTGAATAAGGTCCCATTACAGGTTCTAGGGGTTAGGGCTTGGTCATATCTTTTAGGGATCATTATTCAATCCACTAGAATAGATCTTAGGTAATTAATTGTTGATTTATGCCTGAAATATTTGTTTTACTTTCCATTGGTTTGCAGTGGCCAAACAACTCTATAGAGACTTCCTAATTGTTCCACAGCAAACACAGATTCACATAAATTACTATAATATTAATTACTTATTCCAAACAATAGGAATATTGTACTCCCTTTGTACTTGTAGCATTGGATGAGACTATATGGCAGGTAATTATAATGGTTTGGTGCCATAGAAAATCACAGATATTGAATTCATGCTGGCATAATTTCAGCATTTGAAAATCTATCTTCTTTTCACTCATTATTCTTATTCTCAGAAATCAAGAAATAGCAATAATGGTAGTTGACTTGTAATCATTTAACTGTTTTCCTAAGAACAAGTAAAATATAAACCTCTGAAATTTTCCTCTAATCTAAAAAAGCAGACTTGCGAGAATCTAGAGAGAGAGAGAAAGTATATTTTTCATATGACTTATGAACCATCATCCTTATGATTTTTTATCAAGAAAGTAGCCAGTCCTGGGAAAGCAAGTCGTCTATCAGAGGAAGTCTAGGGCCAGTTATTTTATAAACATAGCATCTCAACATCTATTGGGTTGTCTGCTTAAATCTTCCTCCCATGTAGACTGTGTCTTACCCTAGTGTAGGGTCTCAAAACTATTATTGAATGAATATATAAATACAGATTAATCCCTCTCTTTCCAATTCTGTTTTCTGTTTGTCTGGTTGTGTTTTTTAAGAAACAGGGTCTTCTTGTTTTGCCCAGATTGGTCTCTAACTCCTGGCCTCAAGCCACCCTCCCAACTCAGTCTTTCAAAGTGGTGGGATTACAGGCATGAGCCGCCACCATACCTGGCCCCTATTCTGTTTCATAAACCATCATCTGAGCCATAATATTGGAAAACAAATGTTACCCTTTTTGCTTTTTCTTGGTAGAGTTTTAAATGCTTTCTCTTTCTGTATTCTGGACATTTGCAAGCTTAACTTTGATGAAAGCAATAAATCAGTGAGTGTATAATTTATGTAGGAGTAAGTTCTACTAAGTCATTCTTTCCCATAACAACCTCACTGGTATTCATTACAATTTAAATAGCATGGTAATAGAAATTATCATCTAAGGGTGGGTTTATATGTATATGTGATATAGGGCCGGTGTATAACAGCCTCTTCCATACTGCACTCTTACGAAGATGGATCTTTAATATATGGTGATGACTATCATTCACAGATTCTTCACGTTACTGCACCAAGTCATTTTTTCCTCTGACATCTGGCATTGTTTGATAAAAGAAATATTTTCATTTCATAGAATGCTAACTGCAGATCTCACATTCTTGAAGATCCTTTTGGTAACAAGTCTGGAAAGAAAATGAAGATATCAAAATCTGAAGAGATGAAACGAGGCACACTTCTGGTAAGTTAAGTGCTGTTTTTACCTTATGCTTTTTTGAGTGAATAAATTTAATATCGACCTAGAAATAACTGCCTAAAGTATTTCAATGTAGTATATTTGGTCAAATGGTAAGAATACTAATATATACCTCTGGACATTTAAACAGGACTGCAGTACATGTAAATTTGCTACCATCACATGTAATCTCCTTCCTGCTGATATGAGCCAAGTGAATGTTTCGCTTATCTTGTGGAAACCAACTTTTATAAAAGTAAGTAATTACATTGTTCTATGCAATTATTCAATCAAATTAACAGTTGTTTGTTTTGTTTTTACTACTTAGTATGTGTAAAGCACATATTGCTGGAAGGAACATGAGACTAGAGATCTAAGGGAATGTGACCTAAGTACCAGCTCTAAGCCAGATATGTGGGTGCCATCTTCCTTGTCTGTTAAGAACGAAAGGTCTCTTGCAGATAGGTATACTTTTTTTCAGTCTCTCTTATCCTTTTTCTTTACATCTTAAGACATGAATGCCTCTCCAGTCCCAAAAATTGCACTTACCTTAATACTTTGGAACTGATTTAAGGTGCAAAGAATTATATCATGACATTTCTTGACACCACTAATAAAGGAGAGAATTAGCATATATTATGGACTTACTGTGTTTTATCAGAATTTTATTCTATATAAATATAATTTGGAAGACATTTTTAACCATTTATGAGGCCATTTATGTCTGACAACAAACTACTTTAAAACTTAGTTTATTGTTAATGTATTACCTATTTCTCTCTTCAGAAGAGTTTAGTTGGTCATATGAAATTGCCATTTTCAGGCCTGATCATCTTAAGTTGCTATTTTTATAAGTCATGAACTGTTGAGTATTGACAATTTCATGCTATTTCATGCCTAGTTGCATTAAAGATAGGTAGAGTTTGAGGTTTGTCTTTTCTCAGGATAAATCTGAACAGAAATAATTTAGTCATTTTTTTCCCAATGTGCTTGACCTTTTGGCTACAACCAAGTGTAGAAAAAATTTTCCATTCTATATCAAGGATCTAAGAGAGGATTTGAGGGCAAGGAAGGGAGGGTGGGTACACAGTGATCAATTAATACCACCAGTTCCATTTGGAAGTCCACAAATCCAGTGGGTTTTTTTTGGTTTTTTTTTTGTTTATTACTTGTTTTCTTCATATATAGAAAAAATATTGATAAAATTATGATCTTGTTTACCTTGGCCATTAAGTTTTTTTTTTATCAATCTGGTGATGTGTGATGATGTCTCCCAAGTAAATTGCCCTCACAATTAAAAAATATCCAGTATCTTGTGGTAGGGAGTAGAGTGGGGTGCACGGGATGGAGATAAATGTTAGGTTACATAGTATGGGGAGATTTATAAATCTTAGACTTTTTTGTTATTGTTGGAGTCGGAGTCTCACTCTGTCACCCAAGCTGGAGTGCAGTGGCACCATCACAGCATGACAGTCTTAAACTCATGGGTTTAAGCAATCCTTCTGCCTCAGTCTGCCGAGTAGCTAGTACTACAGGTGCACACCATCACTCACAGCTAATTTTTATAAATGTTTTGTAGAGAGATCTCACTATTGTAGCTTAGGCTGGTCTCGAACTCTTGGGCTCAGGTGATCCTCCTGTCTCAGCTTCCCAAAGTGCTGGGATTACAGATAGGAGCCACCTTGACTGGCCTCTTTTTAAAACGACCGCTAAGTTCCCTTACATTAGTCCTTACACCTCCACTATTCTCTTCTAGGGGCTTTTAGGATCAACAACTTCCAAATTTAGGGGGAATTTTCTATTCTGTTTAAATAAAACCAGTGTTTTTAATCTCAGAAAATTCTTAGTTTTAATAATTGTGTTACTCAACATGACTAGCTCTCATTTTTTTTTTCCTCGAGTTGGAGTCTCACTCTTGTCGCCCAGACTGGAGTGCAGCAGCACACTCATGGCCATCGCAGCCTTGACATGCTGGGCTTAGACGATCCTTCCACCTCAGCCTTCCAAGTAACTGGAACTACAGAAGCACACCACCATGCCTGACTAGTTTTTGTGATTTACTGTAGAGTCGAGGACTCACCAAGTTGCCCAGGCTGGTCTTGAACCCCCGGGCTCAGGCAATCCTCTCGCCTTGGCCTCCCCAAGTGCTGGGATTACAGGCTGAGTCACCACACCTGGTCAAGCACTCATTTTGATCAGCATAATATGTTAAAAACAAATCCTGTTTGTTTTTCAGGCACATTTTTCCAGCTTAAATCTTACTATAAGGGGAGAACTTCAGAGTGAAAATACATCACTGATTTTAAGTAGCAGCAATCAAAAAAGAGAGGTAAGTGCAACTCTTAAGTTTTGAAAACATGCATTTCACTCTGAATTTTGTGACCTAATGTTTTCTAATTACCAAGAGTCTCTTAAGCAGTGAGTGGTACTGCTCTCAATAAGTGGCAGGTACTATTTGATTCAAATTATACTTTGTTAGCTTCAAGTGAGATTTCAGTCTTGCTCTTCCTTGTAAGAAACTGAGAAAATCATGATATTTACAATTAACATGCCACGTTTTGACTGTATCACTTATAACTGTCATGGTAAATGGATGTTTTTACTTTCACCTTGATAACAAATGATGCATTTGTAACTTTCCTCCTTAAAAACTGACATTATAAAGTGTAGCTGACATCTGAAGAGCAGCCTTAGAAAACAATTTCTTTACAAAAAGTACTTTTATACTGTATAGGAGTACATGTACATTTTTAAAAGTTGTCTTCATTTAATCACAGGGAAATATGAAACAAAAATGAGATGCTACTCCCTAATACAAATTCAGGCTTGAGCCCTTGGTAAAAATACAAAGGTTTGAGGGTTGTTTTTGTTGTTGTTGTTGCTCTTGTCCTTCTATAAAATAAGGCCAAATACTTGTTACAGATACAGGTATTTCAGGATGGTTTCACCTCTTGTCATGGGGGTATTTAAATATCCCATGTGGATAAACATAACCTTGTGAATCATACAATTCAATGTGGGCGCTATGGATTAGCTGAACATCTGAATGCTCACATGTTCTTTTTAAATAGCATATTTCAAATTGTTTCAATATCAATGACCTCTGATAAGTGTACACCTTTAAAGCAAATAGATGCATATAATGTTTATTTACTTCATAAAGATCACTTAACCTGACCAATGTGAAGTGCAAAGTTGTTCCACATGCAGAAAAGTCAACATTTCACTAAAACCTGAAAAATATGAGTATGGATTTTATTGGGACAAAGTACCTTTGATTCCTAAATATATTGTGTTAAAACTTTATTAGTTTTATTTCCCCTCAATATTAGGTATACATTTTCCTGGAGATATTTATTCTATATCCTAAAGGAAAATTAGACCTATATTGATAAAAATTACTAAAAACAATTATATGTAATTCTTTGATTTGAGGGTAGTCACTGCTCTTATCTAGGCGTCGGTTTCCTCTATAAATTCATGGAATTGTCTTAGACTTCTTGAAAGTCTTTCTTAGTCAGACATGCTGGCTCATGCCAGTAGTCCCAGACACTAAGGAGGTTGAGATGAGTGGGTCACCTTAGCCCACGAGTTCAAGTGCAGCCTGGACAACAAAGTGAAATCCCACCTCTTGAAAAAAAAAAAAATCTGTCTCAATGGTCTGATTCTGGATATGTCTACATTCTCACTAGATCTGTTACCTACCTGGAGTGATTTGAAGAGTTTTTATTAGTATCTACCACATGCAGGTATCTCCCCTGTTAGTTTCCCTTTCTACCCTAATCTTCCCTCTAGGTTAAGGAATTGAAGTGTTCCCTGTTAAGGGCAAGTAGAGAACTTCAAGCTACTACTAACCATTAATATCTACCCTTAATTAATTTTCTTAAGATGCCTCCAGGCATGGGGCACAGAGCAGATAGATTCCCTTGATGTTTACATGCCATCCTGAGAGAACTTGAGTAGCTGGAGCACCAAATCAAAGGTGTTCATTTCAAAGTTTTACTCTAGTTAAGACATAGTTTATAGATGTGGATCGACAGACAAGTCAACTAGAAGAGAGCATGGTATAATAAAATGCACATTGGGGATTAATAAATATGCAAAAATTCATTTATCTGTACACTTGGGATTTGTGCATTTTGTTATATGAAAATCATACTTTCAGTTTGTAAATAAAACATAAAGCACATTAGAATTAAAAATAAGGAGACTTACTCAGGTTTTTATTTCAACAACATGCAATATTCCGACCTAAATTGATGCTATTGTGATAATGCAATAGTCTGTTATTTAATCTTTAACACTTTTAAAACTTTGATTTTCCTTGAGTTAGACAGAAATTCACTCCTTCCCTTGAGCGTTCTGATTCAATGACATTTTACTCTTTATGAATAAACTCCTGAAGGATGCAATTATAAATACTTTTTGGTAATTACAAATTTGACCTGCTTAGAGATTTAGAATAGATAAAGAACATTTTCAAATGTAAACCCAGTGTTTCCTCTGTATGCGGCAATGAGATTAATACGCTGTTTGATAGAAAATTATAGCCTGCAAGAACTCGATGTTCCAGGAGTTCTATAGGTATTTATCAGTATTAACAATTTTGTTTAATAATTTGCAGCTTGCTATTCAAATATCCAAGGATGGGCCACCAGGCAGCGTGCCATTATGGGTCATCTTGTTGAGTGCGTTTGCTGGATTATTGCTATTGACGCTGCTCATTTTAGCACTGTGGAAGGTAAGCCCCAACATTCCTTGGACTTTCTTTTCCAATCTTCATCAGCAATTGGAGAAATAAATTATAATTTATCCATGCTGTATCATATAGTATTATACAGTAATAAAACAAACATTGAAATGATGACTAAAATAAAGAAAGAAAAATGCATATTTCAAACAAGGTGTACAACTTGATCCCATTTTTGTAAAGAAAAAAACATATTTTACAAACAGAATAATGAAAATGCTCTTCTATAAAAAAAAGAAAAGAATGAATTACTATATCAATTTAAGGATGTATAAGCAGTAAATTCATGGTTAAGATAAGACTTGTTTTAATCACACATCTCTGTGTATATTAATGATCAAATATTTCTGTAATGTACAAACAGACATACCACAGTTTATGCAATAAATTGCATGCCTGAGTAGGAGATAAAGGATTTACTCATCGGTTGATGTAAGGGATATCTTAATGTGTCACAGATTCCTGTTTCAATAAATCCTTTTGTAAGATTGAGTAACCATCTATTTTGGGTCTAGTCAGTCTGCATATTACAGAAGTGTTTTGCTGAGCCTGAGATATACAAGATTTTTCAAACTCTTAGCAGCTATATCATATTAAAATTAGGCATAATTGAGATGATAGCTTTTAAAAGAAATTTAATAGAGAATAAATTATGATTAAAAAGTTGGATTTAATTTTTTTATTAACTATCAAATTGGCATTTATTCTAGCCATAATATCATCCAATGTTTTAACTATTACTTTGTTAAATAGTTAAACTATGTTTTAAAAAAGTGCATATTGTATCTCTATATTTATTTTTCTAATACATAAGCAAGATAATTATCTAATCAGTTCAAAAAAGCAAGTTTCTCTGCCACTGAATTACCCACTGTGCCTATCCTTTCTGACTCTCTTGTAATTAATTTGAGGGACTTACTCTCAGAGGAGAAGGTGAACAAAGCCATGTTAAAGATTTAAAGACATAGGTCACTGGCATTTACTTCAGTAAATAGAATCCATGGCTTTTCTCCAACAAAGTCTCCAAGACAGAATTCCTGACGATATTAACATCCAGCTCTTCCCTCTGCTTTACAGTGTTTCCTCTGTAATACCTGGCTTTGCCACACTGTGGTACTCAAGGCTTAGCTTATTGGTGTTCAAGGTTGTGTCTCAAATACAGGAATTGGTTTCTTCCTTGGTATGCACCTCTAGAGTGTGTTACTGTTGATTTCTTTCAGTAGTCTTCTCTTTTGAGCACTGCACTTGCCCATATCGTCTTAGGACATCACTGACAAGAGAAGAGGAAAACCAGAGTGATGTTTGGACAGGTTTTGTCTGGTCTCATACTTCTTTTAAGACAAACATAGGAAATTGCATGCACCTGTTTTTTTGTCACTAGTCCAGGGAAAAAAAGCATACATGTGCAAATAAACACATTCTTTCATCCAGTAAATGTCGCATTGATACATTCTGATGACTTCTTAGGTTTTTTTTTTAGGCCCAAAAGGTTATTTGTCAAATTTTGGACTGTTTGACCAGTAGAAATAGTTCAACCACTTCAGTGGGAGGCCTGGTAATCAGGACTATGATTCCAAGGAATAAGAGAAGGAATAGCTCCAACTGAATGCTTACCATGTGCCAGGAGCTGCTGTAAGCATTTCCACCTAATACTCACATCAACCCCAGGAGGTAGACACTATTATGAGCCTCATTTTGTAAATAAGGAAATCGAGGAACATAAAATTTAAGTATGTTTCCCAAAGCCACATCGTAAGGTTCAGACTAAGGATCTGAATCTTGTGCCAACTATCATCTGTTAATTATTTATTCCTCTGTGTTATCTCTAGCTTTCATTCACTCTGGTGTCCTCACAGCAGCCATTTCAACCAAGTATTTTAACTACATTTGACATCAGAGGGCATTAAAGCAAGGAGTGGTTACAGTGACTCTCCCAAGATTACCAACTGGTAAATGACTGAATTCAAACAAAGATCTGTAGGCAAAACTTGTTCCTGTTCTGATACAGCCCACTGTGGCAGGCTATGAGGCAGGGCTCTTTACTTTGGAGCACCAGGAATTGGATTTTGTTCAAGAGGGTCATGAACTCTCTGAGACATAATATTTGGATTTGGAATGAGGGTCTCTGGTTAGATTCAGACTTTCAGTGGTTCTATTTTACCAAAAAGGTTCATTCCTCTTCTCTCTGCTTTAAAGTTATAATGGAACCTCCCTGAAGCATGTGTTTGTTCTGCAATAGGCTCAGAAGAGCTACTCTTATCCCCAGATATTTTTCTTTACTAACTGGACCTGGAGCAGACACCCCAAAACTATCCCTTCTTCCTTTTTTCAAATCCCACTACTCTGTAAATTCAGTGGAACTCCCTAGACTGAGACACTATGTAAGGGACAAGCCAAGTATTTCACTTGGAGCAGTGATTCAGTTCCAAAAGACATAGTCTTTTTATCTTTATCTTCATAGTACACATGGCAGAAAGTAAAGCTGCTTGACAAAATCTTGGTAGCTGCTTAACTTGTGCCTTATAGGGGCACAGGTTTAAATAGGTTGAGAAATTTGTCCTGAAATATGGTACCACACACTGAGAGAGATGCCCAGTCAGGCCAGATTAACCAATAGAGTAGAACGACTCTCATCCCACAGAGGATCCATGAGAGGCTCAGAACATTCCTCTCTCCTAACTTGATGTCATA
Organism: Tarsius wallacei; assembly: GCA_963574415.1. Taxonomy (NCBI): domain Eukaryota; kingdom Metazoa; phylum Chordata; class Mammalia; order Primates; family Tarsiidae; genus Tarsius; species Tarsius wallacei. The sequence goes on from CAUYQG010001063.1 coordinate 14,177, forward strand.
CTGATGCCAGAAGTTCCTCCACTGATGATCTGTGTGTTAATCCTAAAACTCTGTTCCTCATCTAATATACATATCCTTGCTGGGGGATGGGTAATAACGGCTCACCATTTTTAGTCTTTTATATATATTGGTATGAATTTATTCACTCAACATTGATTCTATATTATATTTATTAAGCACCTTCTTTGTGTTTGTTTGTTTGTTTTACCAGAGACTGTTTAATCAGACCCTTTGCCATAGGGTTTTGGACTAGGGGAGTATAAAGAGGGTCATTAAACAACTACAGGAAGTAAAAAAAAAGGAAAACCAACACTACCAGAAATGTCTGTGGGCTGAAAACAAACTTCACTTCTTTCACATTTTGTTAGGATTGGCCAGGCCAGTTTGAAGTTATAAACTCTATTCTCCTAAACTCTCTACTCTTAATCACCCTACTTCCATTAAAAACCAATGTGAACAGAATTGGTTGGGTAGAAAAGTATAGATAACATATGTTATTTTAAAGTAGGACGTAGAAGCAAAGAAAGATTGAAAGGAAGCAAAAAGACTTGAGAAAGGAAAGAGAAGATCAGAAGCAAAGCAGAGCAGAAAAAGGTTTTATAATTACCCCCTGCTTTTGTGAAAGCATTGTGTGATTTATTTTCGACTTGGGACAGGCAGGCACAAGTTAAGAAGCCTAATGGTTTGTGAATCTGGGGCTTTTAGAGTTGGTTCAGAGAAAAAAGGCCTGAGACATGTAGGAGAACTGGCATTTTGGGAAGGCAAATGCATTATTGTTTTCATATTCATTTGTTCTGTGTTACCTTTTGCTCATCCACCACTAACTGGATTCTGGCCTGGTGGAAGACATCAGCCCTGAGTAAAACTTTTGTAACCTAAAAGTAGATGTTTTTGAGTGTTTATCACCCCTAAGCCTTCAATGCTTTAATAATTATTTTTATATAGTCTCCTTGCATAATTTATAACTTCATGATTGAAACGATATGGAGGTATCACACTTCCAAAGAATTAATGCCCTGCATTGCCTTTACTTGATCTATTATAGCCCACTCTCAAATTTAAAATATATGTATACATATATGCATAAGAGGAACCCCCAAAAAACAGAATTATTTTTGGAGGATGGGCCCCTTGTAGTTCAGGCTTCCACCCAAGGCAACTGTTCTAGGAACCCACCAGCATCAGGGTACCAGCTTGCATTGTTGTGAGAAGCTGCGTTTGGCTTCAGTGAATTTTTTTTTCTTTTAAAGATGTGGGGTACAATTTAGGGTTAGGTATACAAATGTGCATTATGCAGGTACTCTTGTTGATGAGGTATATTCCTCCCTCCCCTGGCAGTTTCCCACTACTGCCAATCCCACCCCCCCCATCCCCGGTTTTTTTGTTTTGTTTTGTTTTTTCTTTCTTTCTTTTTTTGGAGATTCTTTCATCATATTTGCCCATTTCATGATGGGTGGTTTACTAACCCACCTGTATACACTGCACTGAGTATTCAGCATTTTTTTGACCAAAAATAGCTTGACCCCCATGCCCCGCCCTCCCTCTTCACCCAATCTCACCCTGAATGACTTTTTTTGTTTTCCTGGGGGAAAAAAGTTCTCAAAGAGAAACATTTTGCTGATGTGAAAAAGGTAAAACAAAACAGCAGAAGCACTAAAAGGCATCACTATTTTGAGCATTGGAAAAAGTATTCCAATAGATGTATCACGTCAAACGGGGAGTACTTTGAAGGTGACTGAAGTTTAACATGTAAATAAATATGGAATTTTTTAATAAGTAAATTCTGGATTTTTCTGGATTCCCTCTCATATGTGTGTATGTGTATGTGTATTTGTACAAATTTGAAAAACCACTTCTCTATGACTCTTAATTTTCTTTTTTTTAAATAAACATTTTAGGTTAGGTCATTGCAAAGATCTCTTCCACCTCCATACATATTTCTGTTATTATGAAGAATAGTAAATAAATACAGTACTTATAACTTTTAGTGGTGCCCTAGATTGCAAAGCAAAATGAAATATGACTCATATTCACAGTGAGTCATATTTGTCTTATAGTCCATTTCGTATCCAAATGATACAGGGTGTTTTCAAGAGACTTTTTATATTAAGCCTACATAGGCAGATATTCTGATGCATTTAAAGTTAATCCAGACAACTCAGGAATTTTCCTAGCACCCTAGACCTGATGTACCTGCCAGATTCCTTACCAGCTCTAATGAAACAGTTTATGACCATAAAATGAAAATATTTCTGCCACATCTCTAAAAAAAAAAGATGATAGCAAAGTAGAAACAATGCTCACTAATGCAGTTTGTATGTCTCCCAAAATATTTTCCTGAAACCCTTTAAATTAACTCAATGTGTGTACTACTTTTTACTATGGGACATGATATATTTAACCAATGAAGAGTTAAAAATGAAATAGCAATTTGACATTTCATTTCCTTGATATTCAATATGAATAGATCAATAAGAATACCTTTTAATTATATGTATTAGTTGTATGCCCAGAATTTCCAATTATCAAATTTAATTTTATCAAAAAGATTCATATTTATTACTTAAATTAAAATAATTGTGCTATGTTTTGTGTTTTCTCAACAGATTGGATTCTTCAAAAGACCACTGAAAAAGAAAATGGAGAAATGAAATATTTTATGAGAGAAAAATAACAATTGTTCAATGCTCTATCCTCAGGTTTGCCTCAAATATGTGACAAGAAATTTATAAATATAATTAAAGACATGGTCACATAACTCTATGTAATCCATCAGGGATTAATCAGTAGGAAAATGACAAATCATGCATTATCCATAAACAATAACACAAAGATCTATTTTATAAAATGATGAAAAATATTTTAAATAATTACTCAGTTTTGTTGAGTATTTAAGCTAAATTACAAAGTGTCTTAAAGACAAAGAATAACATGTACAAATATGTTTGTATATTAAACCACCACTTAAAGTATTTAAGAAATACATAAGAAGATTTTTATGACTATTGATACATTTATTTTCAAAGCAGTATAAATTAAGCTTTTCCCTCTGATTCCTGGTGGATATCCATGTTCAGCATTTGTAATGCCAAGAGAGGAATTACCTGAAAAAGATCACTTCCTCCAACTCAAATGAGAAAAGTTTCCCCTGGTACAGTCCATATACAATATGGGCTGAAAACAGAATTAAATCATAAGAAATATACTCAGCATTTTTGTGTTGAGTTCTATATTTGGAAAGCCCCCCCCCCCCCCAGGTGATTGGAAAATACTTTAACTGAGCTGAAATTCTATCTAGGATAGAAAATCAGGATAGACTCATTTAAAAACAAGTGCACTGAATGGATTAATGTAAGCTTATACAAAACATGGTTAATTTTGATATTGAACTCTAAATGCAAAACTCTTTTATACTGAAGAAAACACTTAAAACAGTTTTATGTAGCATAACAGCAATTTGTTATGAAAAGTATGTGTGGGGATATACAAAAATGGTTTCTGAATGCAACATGGCAGCATAGATAGATGCCACTGAAATGCTCAAGTCATCTTTGCTGAGCAGCTTTTGAATGCTAGGGGTTCCAGGATGTGACCCAAAGTAGGACTTGTCTCAACTCCTTGGTACAGGGTTCATTCAAATCCCCAAGCTGTGAAAGTCTGTTTATTTTTAATTTTTTAAAGGTATTTAATTTCAAACCACATGTCTTATTTTCATGAAAAAGCAGTATTCCATTTCAGTATTATATTTTGCCAAGAAGTCACTACTTTTTAAATATGGCATCTTAATATTTAAATAGAACCCCAGAAATGTATATTAAAGAATTTCAGGTTTGAAAGCTCAAACCAGCAGAAAGATATCACACCTCTGTATGTGCTTCTTTGTTCTTGAAGTAATCATTATGGTTTATTGGACTCTACTGTAGCATAAGCTCCTAGGGTGCTCCATTTCTTAGGAAACTAGCAATGAATGAATGTATAGTCGCTGCATGTGTGAACTACTGCTGATACTTCTGCAACAACTCCACGTCTCCACCTGATTTAGATTATAAGACCCGAACTTGTAATTATCCAAAAAGTTCTAGGCGAAAGCAGATTAAATGTCATGGATACAATTTTTTAGAACTAATTTCCAAGGAATAATCTGAAGAGTCAGAGTCAGCCTACCTTTTGGCTCCCCACATCTGCATGGGAAATGCCAAGGTCATCAGTAACTAGAAAAAAGAATACATCTTTCTAGAGATATAGTGTCCTCCTGCTGGCCTCTCCTGTTCAGAAATACCCACTTTGGGAATTTCCTTCATTCCCCGCTATCTATCTCCAGACTCATAAATTGTTCTTTCCACCTGTTCTTTCTTTGCCCAACAAAACTCAGGGTCTCTTTTATTCGGAGTTACTATGTTGCACAACTCTAGTGCTCAGCCTGTTCGGCAGTCCTGTCCTGGTCTCCCATGTTCTGAGAAGTAAATCTAACAGATGAATTTAAATTTGTACTTGGCATTTGAGGCTGCTAGACAAAGCATTCACTGAACTATGAGTATGCACATTTAAACTACATACATGGTTACTCAAAGGGGAAAGATAGAAATGAAGGCATTTTGAAGTTTTTAGAAAAGAAAGGAAGAGTTGTTTGGCCTTAAGCTGTCATAATTTTTAACATAAGTCATTTCTGGCCATTAAGTAGAATATTTCATGAACTAGAGATCTCTTTTCTTTAATATTATAATTTGTTGAGGTTTATGTGTGTGTGCACACACATACACACACAAATTGAATATAACATATGTCAATAACACCAAATGACATATACAAAAAATAAACACACACAAGCTATAAGCTCAAGAAAAGTTGGATTCATTTTTTATTTAGTCTCATTTTTATTGATATTTAGGTTTTGCATACAGTTCTGCAACTATATAAAAAAATACATGCAGAGGTTTTGATTAAAAAATAAGTCAACAGATGTTTCAAATTAGCTTTGTACAAATGTTCTAAAATATATTCTATGATTAAGAAATAAACTAGATTCTATCATTTTACTTTAAAATACTTAATAAGAAAAGTGGGTGATATTTAAGACTATTTGTGAGTTTATTGGCTAAGTTAAATTGCCAAAAACTTTCTTTTTCTTAAACTTTGATATTCTAAAAAATTAATTATTGCTTCTGTTATGAACTGACTGATGTATGCAGTTCCCGTTTCTGATCAAATTTACAGTGGTATACTGGTAAATTATTTAACAACTTGTTTCCCAGGAAGAAAAAAATCCATGACTTGCATTATTTGTAAGTTTTCGTGGTCTAAATACTCTTTCCATAGCCATTTTCAAACTACCAGGATGACCTTACTCTGCTTGCAAAATTTCTGGAAATGTATCTGTCAGCTCTTATGAACAGTATGAGCTTGTTTCAGCATGCCACTGAGATTATAAGATCGATAGAGATAGAAGATGATAGATAGATAGATAGATGATAAAGAATATCTTGTGTCTGCATGCATACACGATCACACACAATATGATCCTATTTTAAATTATACGGAAAGTGCCCAGTAGACATACTGTCATATAGTTCCCCATTCTTTAATTTCAATTTCTGAAAGTATAACCTTCCTTTGTTATTAATAAAATGATATGAACCTGCAAAAGGAAGGAGTTAAAAGCAAGAAAATGTAAAGAGTAACCCATAATGAAACACCAGCCACAAAGAAACTTTTACATTCTCAAGGAGTCCAGGGCTCTGCAAGTAACATTGTAAAAGATCATCCTTTGTAAATATTTTCAACTTCTATGGTCCAATTCAAACCTCAATGATCTGACTTGTTAAACGACTTTCTTCTGAGCACTAGATTCATGGGCAACTTAGTTTCCGAATATGTTCTGGGTCATACGTGTGCTTGAAAAGAGGCTTGTGGTAAGAGATATTTTTATAAAATTAGATGCTTATGCAACCGTAATAATTTTATCTATAAAGGCATATATATACTCCATGCATATGCATACACATATAAATGTCCTCTTTTCCTTTCATAAAGTCATTGGGAAACAGAAATATCAGCGCCGAAAGAAAAAGTGGCTGCAGTGTGATGGGTCGCATAAAGGTGGGGTATAGTAGCAGCTGTGGAAGCCCCGCCCACGTCCTTTCTAGGGTGTCGGCTGCACACTGTGAATGCTGCCCGCCAGCTCCGTGAAGTGTGCTTTCCCTCGGCAGAATGTCGAACAAAATGTAGTCTACTCCGTGTGAATTGACTGTCTTGCTTTGCACAACATTGAGAAGCAGGCCGAGAGACAGCCGAGTGCCGTCATATTATTATTCAAATAAAGTGGCTTCTGGCAAACACGTTTTTTTCAAAGTAGTATCCGATGAGCTCTTCATTTATTTCCAACACTTATCAAGCTCCCTCCACCCACCCCCACCAGGTCAGTCATTTTCCCCAAGGGAGATTTTCAAGAAGACTACTGGAGAAAAATCTGTTCATGAAACATGTGCTCCATTTGCTGTAAATACCAGCTTCAGTGAACGGACCTGATACAGAATTTCAGTTTTTGGTTCTTCCAGTGACTCCCTAAAGGGTTGACGTAGTATTCTATTATAAATAGAGCAGGGACAAAGTGGAATGTAGTTCAGAGATGGAACGTTTGTGTGTGTGTGCGTGTTGGAGTCTCACTTCACAGCCCAGGCCGGAGTGCAGTAGCACTCTCATGGTCACCCCAGAGTCGACCCACTGGACTCAGGCGATCCTTCCTCTTCAGTCTTCCAAGTAGCTGCTACCACACCCGGCTGATTTTTTGATGTAAAGATGAGGTCTCGCCAAGTTGCCCAGGCTGGTCTCGAATCCATGGGCTCAGGCAATCCTCTCACCTCAACCTCCCAAAGTGCTGCGCAGAGATGGAACTTTAAGAGATTTACAAGCCATTATGGGACACTGTCAGCAAACGTGCTGGCGTGAAGCTGTTGAGATTTAGCTCTTCAGTGGTTCTCCAAAAGCAGCCTACAGTCCCCATCCCGCCCATGAAAATCATCTGTAAAATGACAAGAAGGGCCTTATAATCCTCAAACCGAGGCATTTCTAAAAACTAAAGTGTACAATCTAATTACAAACAGCAGACTTTTAAATGAAAACACAGGTTCAAGGTGAGTCCCCCTTTCTCATTTAGAAACCACCACTGCATGTTAACTATGTTAACTCTGCAGTGAAAGGACACCCAAGGCAGGTCACCAAGGGCTGAATGCTGCTATTTCCCAAATGGAACACAATACCGTTATGTACAATCAAAAAAATCAAGTTAAACTCTAGCATTGTAATCTGGTGAACAAATCAGTTATCTTTGATCCTCGTATTAAAACTTAACCTTAAATTTAAAAATTCAAAGTCATCATCAACCTTGAGGAAAAGTGTAAAGTAGCATATGTTGACCTCTAAGCCCTAGCCTCATTGTGTCCTACAGTGGCACCCAGGAAGTTCCTAATGGGAATGGATCCTTCTTCCGCTACAAAGGAGCTGAGCTTAACTCCTGAATCCACTCTTGTGCTCATGACCCAAGATCAAGCACAATATCTCTTGCTGAAACGTTACCATACCAAAAAAATATGCAAGGATAAGGACTCATACTTCTAACCTTGAACTCCCTGCTTTGAGATCAGCCCTTTTCTTTTTTTCTATAGAAAAAGCTTTCCCTAAAAGCTAGTAAATTTAGAACTTCACACAAGATTTCCTTGCATTTTCTTCCTTCCACAGGCTAGAGGATATCAATGCTACAAGGACTCAGAAGCAGGATTTGCAGGTCTCTCTGCCTTCTGCCTTTTAGTTTGTTTCTTCTCATCTACACAATGGTGATATTTTGCTTTAATCTGGGGCTTCCTCAGCAAGGGTATTCTCTGCCTTGTGTCCCTAGCAGGGCTGTGAGTGGTGACATGTTATCTTTGTGGTGAGCAGAGGTTCAGAGATCCTTTAATTATCTGACACACCATGGAAATCACGGCTGTAAACGAGGATCCAATAGCACTCATAACTATGATTACATTTGGTTTTAGCATATGACAGATCACATCCTTATGAAAAAAAGACTGAGTGTGGAATTGTGGGAGCTCTTCTGCAACACACTGAGAATCAAGGTTTATTCTTTTATTTCAGTTTGATCCATGCGTTTAGATTGGTGACGAACTTTTTAAAAGAAATCATCCAAATGACACCAGAAGAAAAGCCAGTTGTACTCTTGAACAATCTCCTACTGACATTTCCTGTCCCCAGGCCTGTTTTTTTTTTTTTTAAGAAATGGAGACAGATTGAGTCTTAAATAGTAAGTGAACATACTTGTTCCTGTCTTCCACAGAATAACCAAGCACAGGGACCAGCAAACATAAGTCCAGTCCAGGTGGCAATCTTTCATCATGCCCTACAGCATCTTGCACCTTGAGAGACAGAAAAAAAATGGGGGTGGGGGATTGGGTGAACATGAAATTATTTCTCTTTTATGTCTTCATTGTTGCTCCTCAAAATACTGCAAACTCACTCAGAACCCATGTACCCTCACTACAATAGTAACACATGTCCTTTGCACAGGTAAATTGTTGATTCAATAAGAGCAAAACTATATTCTTACCTGAAGATTAACCAAGGCTAATTTCCTAGAGCTGAACACATTTGGGGCTCAAATCAAAACAATCATTTGACTCAGCAGCATCTCAGACCTTCATTCTAGAACCACTTCACACAGGAGATCTCGCTATTTAGTTTTATTTCTGACATCACCTGCCCTTACTGGGGATGCAACACGCTGCATTTCTTACTAGGAAACGTTGGTTTGTAAGGAGAATGGTATACTATGGGTTACTACTGTGAGATTGTAAAATTATTAGTGGACAGTGTAAAGTATTGTATTCATTTTATTAAAAAGAAAATATTGCATGTAATAACTACTGCCCTGAAACATTTATCACTCCAATAAACCTTTCTGCCTGAGCTAACATAAATCATATTGCATTGCTCATTTTTTATTTACCTCAGAATAAACTCATTAAAATGAATAACTTAAGGGTATGTGCATTTCTACAAGACTTTTATTGGATAAACTTGTTAGAAGAAAATGTTTTGATTGCATTCACGAACAAAGAAGCACAACCTTTGCTGACTCTAGTAATTTATTATGTGCCTAATGTAAATCCCCATTTAAAATGAAATCTGTTATTGGGTAACAGTCATTTAAGCTGATATAATTAGAAATAGCTGAGAGAGTAAAAGAGCATTTTGAATGTCCTATGTATGGCATATCCTGTACACTGATCTGATGTCAGAGGTGTGGTATTTTTGTATAATTCTATCTTATCTTGTGCATCAGCTGTGTATCATACATCAAGATAAATGAGCATCCTGTCTTATATGTTAAATAAAAAAATTGACTCTGAGAAGAATGTGATTGCTGTGATTTTAAGTATACATAGTTTATACAAAATTAATATGACTACTTCCAAAGCTCCATTTTTTTTTAAATTCCTTAACAGATTTTTCACTTTAATGCTCTAAGAAAAAACAAAAAAGAGATTAAGTCTGTCTGGTGTTTCCTGTACAAGATATAACAATGTGATTAGTCTTTTTTACAAACTTGAGACAAAACCACAAAATCTAGATGACTACATATCTTCTCCTAATGAGTTATTTTAATAATAAATCATCCATAGTGTAAAAATAGATTATACTACATAGATAAAATAAAAAACGTACCAAGAAATTTTAAAATAGTTATTTTCTTTATCTAATATATAGTTAAAGAAATAAAATTATTTAATATTTAAGGGCTAGAAGGAAAAAAACAGGAAAAAAATTAGTAGAAATAACACAGGGTTATCTTGTAAAAAGTTGTATCCTCAAACTATGCTGTAGGGTGAATGGGAGAGCTATTTTTACAGAAGAGACAGACTGAATTATGACGAGGTTATTTGTAAAGTTATGTACCTCATTTTTGACAGAACACCTTTCCAATGCCCTGTCTTTTTTCTCTTACTGTGAAGTGATTCTTCTCCTTTATCCCTTATCTAGGAAAGGAATGCAGTGGAGGTTTTAAGAGAGAATTTGGATATATTCACTCAAAAATAAGTGGTATACATCGAGATTTATTATTTGTAAGTCAGAAGCATAGGCACAACATTTGCTTTCTTATTATTTGTGATGTCTTTGTTATTTTGATTATAAAAATAATGTGATACTCATAGGCAGATATCCAGAGGAATATCCACCAAACAGAAGTGATCATTAATTAAGAAGACTGGAGATGATGTCTATTTTCTTCCTTATAGCAGTAATATCATTTTAATTATTTTAAAATAAGTATCCATTTTTAATTTGGGGAAAAATCATTTAGAATAAAAGGGGATATATGTATTTAAAAAAAACCAAACAAGTAATCATTTTAAAGCAGCTATTACCTTAGTACCAGAAATTACATGCTTAATATCACAAAGAATATGGTACTTGTACTCTTTTGAAAAATGTATTATTATGTTTCTTAATTTTTCCTTAGTATCACAAGGGTGATAGTCATCAAATACTTTCCCTGGCTCTGAAGTTGACAATAAGGAAGAAAATTACTCACCCATTCTCCCTCTGTGTCAATAACCACTATACAAATAGCTGCATACCATCCTAGAATTCTCCATAGCTCACATGTTGAATAATTACTTTTTCACCTATTTCTTTGGCAGAAGTGAAATGGGGCAGAAAGCAAAGAATAGAGGGGAAAGATGGGTAAGATAATCTCACTAAAAATAATAGCAGTATAATTATGTTTATCATGCAAAACCAACTGGGTTATTTTGTTAATCATTCTAGAGAAAAAGATTTTTTGCTAATAACAAAAAAGTCACTACATTACAGGCATTAACAAAAATAATGCAGTGAAGGAAGAACAAATGAAACAGGAGACATATAGAAAACAAATAGCAATATGAAAAATGTAACTCTAGCCACATGAATAATTACATTAAAGATAAATGGTCTAAACACTCAAATCAAAAAGCAGAGATTTTTGGACTGATAAAAGAATAAAGTTTATCTAGCTGCTCTCTAAAAGCAGTAGACTTTAGATTAAAAAGCACAATAGGTTGAAAGGAAATGATGAAATAAAGATACACCATGCAAATAGTAACCATAAGAGAGCTGGAGTGGATATATTATAGCAAATAAAATGAAGCTTAAACTGTGTGCAGTTCCAGATTTGGGAAGATTCTAATTTTGTGAGGTAGACAGAAGTCTCTGGGATTCTGTTAGGCATATAGAAAGTCTAAATTTTTGCTTGGATTGACTTTGAAGTCCTGCAGATTTTTAAGAATTCATTGACACCAAAAATGAAACACATTCCAGATTCCATGGAGTCACCCCACTCTGAAATTTGAGTCTTAAATTGGTGTGTAGGTGTATCCCTAACCTGAACAGATTCTGGTTGCGGTGATCTAATTCCTCCCCTAATAGCAGGAATAATAAAGCAAACACCATAGTTTCTAGGCACTCAGGCTGCTAGGTACTTCACAGATACATGCAGTTTGGTCATGTGCCAGGACTCTAGTTATTACTTGACTGACATGTACTGGCTGGAATTAATAAAAGCAACACTGAAACATCTGCAGGTTTTTGTCTTTAGCTTCCATTTCACTCAACTATTTTTTTTGTGTTTTTGTTTTTGAAGTATCTTTCAACTGAGTAGGTGTGGCGTGAATTCATTTAGATACCACAACTCACAATGACATAGCAGAGGCAAGAATGGAAACATCTCAACCTGGTAAATAAGAAAAAATAGCATCCAGAATGGGCCATCCGACTATAATTAGTGAAGCTGGAAGTTAGCCATGCCAAGGACTCTAACTATCTTGATTAAATGCCCAGGGCTCTTTAGTTTAGCACACTGAGTCTCTCCTTTTCTGTTTCCTTCTTTCTTTTACTCTCACATATTTATATTCTTTTTCACTCAAGTACCATCTGTTATTCCTTTTCATATACTTTCCAGATCCTTCTTTCATTCCTGTCCATTCTGCATAACTCATCATTAAGAGGTCGATAATTCTGTGAATACTCCAATTAGCGTATTATTTGATGGCAGATCTGTGTTTCAACCTTCTAAGATGAACCACTAAATAAATGGTGCAAAGAAGTTGCCAGCGCGTCTTGTCAGAAATATTTAAGTTGAGTTCACTAGTATCTGCTCGAGTTGTCTTTTAAGCGGAATGTGTATATTTGTGTGAATACGTCTGAGTCTATACATGAATGAACACTGAATGAAGATTGTATATTTAGATGGAGAATCATTTGTGTTCTGAGATTGGTTTGTGATTAGGACATGGAAAGCAATAATACAGGGAAAGTTGGTAGTTTGAATGAAGCTGATGGGGATGGGCGAAGTCTCCCATTTTTCTTCAGGAGGAGGAAGAAAGGTTAGAGACTACCTCCCACAAACCGGACATTGAACTAGGCAATTTTCCAACATAATGCCTTTTAATCCTATCAACAACACTAAGTTGTGTTCTTATTATCATTGTTATTATTATTTCTGCTTACAGATGATGTAACTGAGACTCAAAGGAGTTAAGGTTCTAATTCAAGATTCTAAGGCTAGTAAGTGGTGATGCTGAAATAAAAACCAAGGTCTATTTGATTTCAAAGCCATTTCCCCCTGGGGCAGGACTTGAGAGGGAATCACTGGACAATAAATGAAGACATGGAGGTACAAGAAAGCACACATCTATCTTTGCAGCACTTGGCACATAGTAACATTCAGTAAATATTTGTTTATTATTGAATGAATGCAAGAATTGATAAACTGTATGAGTCAGGGATTTCTAGAAAAACAGAACCAGTAAGAGATTTATATATATGAAGAGACAGAGACAGAGAGAGAGGGAGAGAATATTTTTAAAAACTGGCTCACATGATTATGAAGCCTGAGAAGTCCCATGATCTACTTTCTGTAAGCTAGAGACCAGGAAAGCTGATGCTGTAGTCCAGTCTAATTCTGAAGGCCTGAGACCTGGAGAACCAATGACATAAGTTCTAGTCCAGGTTCAAAGGCCTGAAAACCAGAAATGTCAATGGTATAGGTCCCAGTTCAAGGGCAGATAAAGAATGTTGTCCCAGTTAAAACTGTCAGGCAGAGAGAACAAATTCCCCCTTACCCTGCCAGCCTTTTGTTCTATTCAGGCCTCCAACAGATTGAATGAGGCCCACTCACATTGGCCATCTGCTTTACTTGGTCCACCAATTCAAATGTTAATCTCACTCAAAAACACCCTCATAAACATATCCAGAATAATGTTAAACCAAATATCTGGGCACCCCAAGTCCCAGTCAAGTCAGCACATAAAATCAATTATCACAAGTCCGCCCCTGTCAACTTGGCACCCATAAACATCATTTAAACCATATTTAACCTTCAAATAAAGGCAATAGTGAGGTTATAATTCCATCAAACATGATACAATTATCCTGCATATATCAGAGAAAGCACTAACCTTTTGCCAAGAAGACTCAAAGTTCTTTTATTTTTGTTTGTTTGTTTGTCTTTTAGTTGGAATCTCACTCTGTCGCCCAGGCTGGAGTGCAGTGGCACGCTCACGGCCACCACAGCCTCGACCTGCTGGACTCAGGCAATCTTTATGCCTCAGCCTTCCAAGTAGCTGGAACTACAGATGTGTGCCACCATGCTGAGCTAATTTTTTGATTTATTGTAGAGACAAGGTCTTGCCAAGCTGTCCAGGCTGGTCTCGAACCCCTGAGTTCAGACAATCCTCTGGCCTCCACCTTCCAAAGTGCTGGGATTACAGGCATAAGCCACCACACCCAGCTGACTCAAAGTTCTTAAGTGATGTTACTTTTATCCTTGGTGTTCTGTAACTAAAACATAATGATGTAGGCCTCGGAGCAGTGACTCAAGCCTGTAATCCCAGCACTTTGGGAAGCCGAGGCAAGAGGATTGCCTGAACTCAGGGGTTCGAGACCAGCCTGGGCAACTTGGTGAGACCTCATCTCTACAATAAATCAAAAAACAAGTCAGGTGTGGTAGTTCATGCCTATAGTCCAGCTACTTGGAAAGTTGAGGCAGAAGGATCACCTGAGCCCAGCAGGTCGAGGCTGCGATGGCTGTGAGCATGCCACTGCACTCCAGCCTGGGTGACAGCGTGAGACTCCTACTAAAAAAGAAAAAATAAAATAAAGTAAAATAAAATAAAACACTGTGGTGTAAAATTAACAATACTTAATTCTGATATAAAGTCAGTATGTCCGATGTGACATGGTAAGGGAATAAGAGGCAGAGGAACAAAGACATTTGCTTAATAATATAAATATAAATATTGTTTAAGCAAATTCACATTCTAAACAAAATAAGGAGGAATATTTGTGACAATTGCATTCCTTTTTCCTGTAACGGGTCATGTGGTCATAGCTGGTATTTATTTTATTTTAGATTTTATTTTATTGTAGGAATGTGGCGTACAAGTGAAGATTAACTACAAAAGTAGGCTGCATGCAGGTGAAGTTTGGGCAACTAACTGGCCCTCACTCCCCCGGTAATGAACCGAGTATCCTTAACATCTTCATATATCCCCTCCCTCCATTGTCCCTCCCTCCCCTAGTAGTGCCCAGTGACTGCCAATCCCTCCCTTGTGCTAATGTGACTAATGTTCAAGGCCCACTTATGAATGAGAACTTAACGATATTCAGATCTTTGTTTCTATGATAGTTCACTTAGTATGATGGTCTCCAACTCCATCCAATTTGCAGTGAAGTTCATGATTTTGTTCTTTTCTTTATGGCTGTGCAATATTCTGTTGTGTATATGCACCACATTTTCTTTATCCCGTCTACTTTTGCTGGGCAGTAGAATTGATTCCATGTTTTGCTATTGCTGTGAGTGCAGCAATAAACAAGTGTGTGCAGGTGTCTTTTTTGTAGATTGATTTATGTCCCTCTGGGTATATTCCCAGGAGAGGGACTGCTGGGTTGTATGGAAGGTCAATTTTTCGTTCTTTTAGGAATTGCCACACTGCTTGCCATAGAGATTGAACTAGCTTGTACTCTCACCAACAGTGTAGAAGCATTCCCTTTTCTCAGCACCTTTGCCAGTATCTGCTGTTTTTTGACTTATTAATCATAGCCGTCCTTACCAGAGGTAGGTGATATCTCATTGTAGTTTTGATTTGCAGTTTTCTGATGATTAGTAAGGCTGAGCAGTTGTTCATGTGTCTGCTGGTTGCTTTTACGTCATCTTTTGAGAAGTGTCTGTTCATGTCCTTTGCCCACTTTTTAATGGGGTTGTTTTTTTCCCTTTCACTTCATTTGAGTTCCTTGTAGATCCTGGATGTTAGGCCTTTGTCAAAGGCATAATTCGCAAATAATTTTCCCATTCCATGGTTGTCTCTTTACTCTCTTATTGGTTTCTCTTGCTGTGCAAAAGCTTTTTAGTTTGATGGGTTCCACTTGTCTATCTTAGCTTGTATGTCATTTGCCTTTTTGGGAATTTGTTGCCTTAGCTGGTATTTATAATACCTTCTTCTACTAACCATCCTGTGTTCTCTTTGTCTTCAATATGATCTTAGCTGGCCATGGTTCTTTACCTGGTAGAGTGACACAAATCTTCATTCATGAAGGGTCTGACCATTAGTAGTCATTTCACGATAGGGCAGCTGTAGTTTTCCATTGGTCTTTCTACTATTGTTATTATTCTTTTATAATGTGGGATACAATTCAGGACTACGTACATAAGTGGTCAATGTACAGGTGAAGTTTGGGCCTCCCATTGGTCCTTACTTCACCTGGTTTAGGATCAGGTACTGCATTGATGTTATGTGCTCCCTGCCACCCTCTCCTGGCAGTGTCCCACTACCGCCAATCCCTTTCTTGTAGTATTATGATAAATGTTCAGTCCACTTCTGAGTGAGAACTTGTGGTACTCAGTTCTTTGTTTCTGTGATAGATCACTAAGTATGATAGACTCTAAATCCATCCAAGTTGCTGCAAAGTTCATAATTTTGTCCTTTTTATGGCTGCATACTATCCTATCATGTATACATACCACATTTTTTTATCCAGTCCACTTCTGATAGATAGCACAGTTGGCTCCATGTTTTTGCTATTGTGAATAGTGCTGCAATAAACATGTATGTGCAGGTATCTTTTTTGTAGAATGATTTGCATTCCTCCTGGTATGTTTCCAGAAGGGTGATTGCTGGGTTATATCTTAATCACAAAACATGGTAATATTCAGAGATGCCCTAAAGGATTTCTTGTATTTCAGGCACACTCTTCCTTATCGCTATCTTGGTGTAGCAGTCCCGTTTCTCCTTGGGTAAAGAGTCACCACACCTTACCCAGCAGAGTAACTCACTTCTTTGTTGATCCAGACGCATGAAAACTCAAAGTGGTCAGGCGGCAGTCTTAATTTCCAGTTCAGTGAAACTATTGTTGTTTCTCCTGGTGGAGGCATTTTTCCCTTTGGAATTGAGACCTCTAGGCCAGAAGAGAGCATAAGGTCACAAAAACAGAAAGCAAGCCTTTTGCTAGTGAGTCACTAGAGGTGACAGTGAGGGA
The DNA here is from genome assembly GCA_963574415.1 of Tarsius wallacei. NCBI lineage: Eukaryota > Metazoa > Chordata > Mammalia > Primates > Tarsiidae > Tarsius > Tarsius wallacei. Next base: position 30,743 of record CAUYQG010001063.1, read on the forward strand.
GACACTCTCATTTCCACCATTGACTCCTGGCCTCGTGAATTCAACTATGGGAGAAACAGCACCATATGTTGGATGCTGATTCAGAGCACATGCAGCCTTGTAGAGAACCTTGCCCCTTCTCTCTGAGGTACTGCCACCGAGGTGGTGCTGTAACTGATGCTTTAAAAGAACATTCCACTCTTCAATCAAGGCAGCTGTTTCAGGATGGTGAGGAACAATGTAAGGCCAGTGAAATCCATGAGCCTAGGCCCACTGCTGCACTTATTTGCTGTGAAGTGAGTTCTTCAGTCAGAAGCAATGCTACATAAAAAACCACATGCCAGCATTATCCAGCTTATTTATGTCTCTTTTCAAGAAAACCATGAACATACAGAGTAGTTGCCAATCATAGACTCATAGACTTAAAACACCCAGTACTGGAAACTTCTTTACAATATCTCTGACAGTATGACTCCCCCTGTGCTTAGGCACTTCCCAGCTTGAGATCCTCACTACTCCAGCAGCAGCTCTGCTCTGCTTCTGAGAAGCACTCATTATTTGAAAGTATGTGCTTATATTTCAAATTATAATCTTAGTTATGCATCAACAAAAATCTCTATGTATTTATCTAAGTCTTCTATAGCCTATTAATTATATCTTAGTGTAATTAGTACCATAAACTCATTGCCTATTGGGCCAAGCAATACTTAAAATATTTAATTTTGCTATGTATTATTTTAATTCCTAAATTAGTGTCTCCAGTTAATGTCTTTCAATGTATTTACCTTCTATCAACTGTCAGATTTTTCACACCAGTGTTTATCACTTACCTCAAAAATAAAGAAGCCCTGTTAACAAAACGATAGCAATGTCAATATTATTCTTATATGATAAGCGATTGTATGAATCAAAACAGCATATAACGATGCAAACATATAATAAGGCATAATTATGATGCATTTTTAAGCTAATGATCTTTTCTCACAGTGATAATACAAATAGTTCTTGATAGATTTATGAAAGTTTATAAAATGAAAGAAATGCATTTTATAAATATTATAATAGTTTTTATATGATACTGGTAAAAAATACAGCTAATTTAAGATCTTAGATCTTTATATTATTTTGCTTATGGATAAAATGTTTTAAATCAAAACTATTCCAACATTAGCAGACTTGCTTAAATCTTTGATTTAGAAATCTTTATTTTTTTAAAAAATCTTTATATTTAGAAATATTAAAATAGTGTTTAGAGAATGAGGGATTGAGACTTTGGTAAATTTCATCTCTAAAAGTTTCTTTGACATTGTTCTTTGACATTGTGGTGATACATGACTGTATACATTTGTCAAAACTTTTCAAATTTCACAATAAAATTTAGTGAATTTGTTGTATAGAAATTATACCCCTACCAAGCTGACCGAAAGAAAGAAAGATTCTAAAGAGGAAATTAGAAGTAACTAGACGTTTATAGAAAATCACCAACTCTAAAGGGGACAGTGAACCTGAGCCATCACCATTCCATCAAAGAGATATCAAAAGATACTTTTTATCAGAACAAAATTCTTTTCTGACATTTATTCGGAAATGTTTTCTGTGGAGCTGTGAGTTAAATGTCATCTCCTGAGCTCAGATCTCTCTCTAAAGGAAGTCCTGCTGCATGGTACACTATGATTTCTCCCTCTTCTGAGTTCCAACAGTAATTATAGTCCAGTCCCTATAGTACTACACAGCATTTTAAGTCTCTATATATGCATTTACCTATGTATACTTATTTTGAGTTCACCTGAAGGGCTCATATTAACAGTTATAAACATTCTTGGATATAGTCACACTCTTTGTCTATGAGTTGCAGTCTCCCTGTTCTTGACTCTTAAAAATAACCCCCTCCAATTCTTTCTGGTCTTTCTCTTTTAGCTCACCAACAGAAAACGGACCAGATACTTTTCTATAATCAAAGTGGTTCCTCCTTTCAGATGCTGGGTCATTGCTTTATCCATCTTTTTCACTGAAGTAAATTCATCATTCATGAGATTCCTCAATCCACAATGCAAATTGACTCCTAGTGAATTTTCTCTCTGATCCTCCAGAGTGCATAGGCAGAGTCCAGGTAAACGCTCTTGTTACATGAATATGTCTTTACCCTACAAGTTAACTCTCATCCTGAGGGCAGGATGCATTGCACTTTCAGTTTCCCTCACTCTGCTCTCTGGCCAGTAGTTGGCAAGTACTCAATAAACATGTGCTGAATTGAATATGACAAGTCCTCCTTAGCGTGAAGAAAAGACAATTTCTTACCACTTAGAGTTCAGAAGTTGGTTGAAGGTAGCAATGAGAATGAACACCAGATTTTTCCCAGCAAAGGCAGGTTGAATTGCGTTTGATGGTACTGTCAGGGAGGCATCCTTGGACTAATAGAAATAATAGAGGAAGAGAGACTGCTTCAGACACCCTAGGGGCTACCTAGCTCTCCAGTGAGGCATTTTGTTTTTATGTTTAAATATTATTTTCACTGATTATAAAAAGAAACATCCGTTCCCTTTTATCAATTTCTAGTCAAGGCAGCCAAATGTGCTTAGGTTGAAAATGCTTCTTAAATAAGTGATTAAATATGAAGAATTAGTCTCTCTTCTTTCCTTTCCTAGACATTGTGGCATTAATATTGGCATTTTGTTTTCTTAAATTGCATCCTAAGATCCATTTTCACCACAGCTCCTTTCCCAAATGGCATTATGGTAGCCCAGGCCATACTTATCTCCCTTTCTATAGATTTATATTTTCTTTTAATTTGAATTTTTCAAACTTCAAAGTCATAATTATTGAGGTATAACTGACATACAGCTAAGTTTATCCTTTTCGATTCAATTCAACATTTCTATAAGATTTGAAAAATGTACAGTCATGTGGCCACCACCACAAACAAGATATAAAATATTTCCAACACCCCCAAAAGTTTCCTCATGTTCCCTTTGCCATCCTCTACAACTACTCAGATTTCTATCTCTTTAGTTTTGCCATTTTGAGGTTGTCATATAGATTCATAAAATACATGGCATTTTGTATCTACCTTTCTTCATTTAGTTCAATGTGTTTGTGATTCCTCCATGTTGCATGTATCAATTATTTATTTCTTTTTATTGTTGAATAGTAATTCCATTATATAGATATATATTTTGATTATGTTGATTAATTTGTTTGTTTTCCTCTCCTAAAGGAAAACAAACACTAAACGTGTAGTGTGATGAGTGGGAAGAAATTTTACTTATATCAAAGCTGGATTTTTTTTTTCATGTTATGTTACCTATCGCACAATATGGTCCTTGAGAGAGTCTTGTGCTTGGTATTAGACATATTTACATACCTTGCATTGCCCAGGCCAAAAGGTATTCAGAATCCATGCTGCATAAATGATCTACTGCATGTATGTGACTCTTTTTTATATAAAGTAGTTTTGAAGAGTGTGATCAGGGATTTGTGTCTCACAGCATACCATTTAAATATGTACAGTTTGTGTATTTTAATTATACCTCAGTGCAGCTGTTGAAGAAAAAAACATAACCACTATTAAAATCTTATTTTTAAAACAAAAACATAAATATGTAGCAGGTGTTTGTGATAGGGCTGGAGCTGAGATTTAGTCATATATGTAATGTGGAATTAACTTGCTGGGGAAGGCAGAGAATGGAAAAGAACAGAAGGCAAATTTTAGGAAAATATGATGGAAAAATTCTGAGGCAGATTCAGAAACAGAACCATGGGTCAGGAGGAAATAATATTCTTGAGTATGCTGTGGTAACTCTTATTTGAATGCCTGGTGACCTATGTATGCATCCAGGAAATGGCTACAGGTAAATCTCATGAGATTGCACAACAGATTGGGGCATATGAAAGCCATCTGAGGAATCCCTCTAAGAGAATATTGGTCAGAGAAAAAGCATCAGTCTCCTCATTTTAAGATTTGCAAGCAAAACTGGCACAATGATATCCAATGTTATCCCAAGTTGTGGAAATAGACAGGAATCCACACCCATTTAGTGATGGAGAAGTGTATGAGTCTCCAAGCAACAGAGGCCAACAGTAACCAGGACTGATCTTCAAGCACATCAAGAAATAGTTCAGGGGTTGAAAGCCTGTCTTAGTCCATTTGCATTGCTATAACATAATACCACTGATTGGATGATGTACAAAGAACAGAAATTTATTTTCTCATAGTTCTGGAGGACTGGGAAGTCCAAGGTCAAGTCACCAGCATCTGGTTAGGGCCTTCTTGCTGCATCCTGACATGGCAAAAGGCGGAAGGGCAAAAAGGAGTCAACCTCCCTCCATCAAGCCCTTAGTCCATTTATGAGGATGGAGTCCTCATCTGAGCACCTCCCAAAAGGCCTTACATGCCAACAATTGTATTAGAAATTGGGTTTCCAATATATGAATTCAGGGGGACACATTCAGATCATAGCAAAGCCCTATATATACAAATGGGACAGAGAGAGGACATTTGGACTTGTGCACGAATGGGACCTCATTTACACTCAGAGACTAGAAAGCTGCAAATTTCAGTTTACAAATGAATGAAAGTCACTAGAGCTCTATGTACATGAGTCACAACCATAAGAAGAAAATGAACTGCACTACCATAACACCCCATGTGAAGATATATGCTCTTAAGGGTTTTTTAAAATGTTAATTCCCCTCAAATTTAAGCCTTGAAAATCTTCATTTACTTACATGTCTAAAGTTTTTGATGGTACAAGCCACCTTCCATATAACTGTACTTTATAAAGTTCATACTGAATCCGACGAAAATGTGCTTAAATTTTCTGTCATCCCACTGAATGAAATAAAACAAACTGAACTTCCATACTGTCTGCTCATATACAACCATATGATTTCAGCTAGAACAAGACTTTGAAGACACTATCCTGTAATGAGATTTCAAGCTCTTTAAGGACAGCCATTGAGTATAGTCAGGATTGGTTCTCACCGCAGTGCTTAGCTCATGACTTTGCATGTGTAGACGCTAAATAAATGAGTATCAAATGAACAAGTAAGTTACAAAAGTGAAGTGACTATAAGATTCTCAACTTAATCCAAGTGAAGGATCATGTTAGAAATTATAAAACTTTGTGAGAAAAAGAGGTAGACAGTCTAGAAAAGAATTATGCAGGAAACTTAGTAATAGTAATAGTAACAAAACATGAAATTGGCCAACATTTGTGAGCCAGGAATAGTAGCTGTTGCTTTCTCATATGGCGTAAGGGGCAATGTGGAAGCAGAAAAGATTAAGATCATAATTAAGACTGAGATTCCTGGCAAAACTGAAGTTCAAAATCTTTCTAGGCTCTCCCAGCTTCACTGATGTTATTCTTTTGATGTGTAAACAAAACTCACTTGTCTGCCAGTCAAATAAATGCTAATGGTAAAATTGGCTCTGCTTGACTTTTTGATGTTAAACATTTGAAATGTGCTTCCATCTAAAAGGACAGGCTCCAATCTAAATGGTTCCATCAAAATTGCTTTAAATAAAATAAGAGTTAATGTCACTAGAAATGCAGTAAAAGTTAAATTGCAAAATGGCTGAGAATGGGAGAAACTTGACTTCAGAAAAGAATAATAGCTATCTAAAGAACCAAAGATTGTGTGTTCTTGGCAGAGGATTTTAAGAAAAAAAAAATCATCTTGAGTGATCTTATGAGGGTGTCAAACTGAAGAAGATATATACTGAGTTAAAATTAGGTCTTATAGAATCCAGACTGGAGACAGGCCATGGAAAACTAAAGACATTTGGAAGTTGAAGTTATGGGGCAATGGAAATGATGAGTATTTAAAGAGGAAGCCAGTCTACAGAGAGGAGAATAGAG